>PISX010005501.1:0-107191 GCA_004024625.1 Mellivora capensis
GGGCTCGATCCCAGGACCCTGGGATCATGACCTGAGCCGAAGGCAGAGGCTTTAACCCACTGAGCCACCCAGGCGCCTCAATGGAGGTGCTTTTTATGTCATCTTTGAACTTGATCTCGAAGAAGACTATTTGGAATTCATTGAACACACATTTATTAACGTGTCTTCGCCAGATGACATGTGCCATAAAGATATTCTGTTCTCGCTACTGACTTTTTTTTCTCTTTTTGGGAAAGAAAAGAATTCAAGATACCACTTCAATGCTAGGAAAATCCTTGTCACTTTTTTTTCTTGGCTTATTTGTCATCACACACAAACCCTAATTATTTTGTCTCCTGGTGGGTGGGAAGAGGGTATACCACTTATTAAAGGTGTGTGTATGTGAGTGTGTATCTGTGTGTATATAGATATATCTTACAATGATCACAATAATGATATGAGGTGTGTTTTCCTATCACCAGTCTATAATTAAACCAATAAAGGTATAGAGAGATAAAGAAACTTAACTAAAATCCCACCTGTAATAGTAAATCTTACAATAAGGGGCCTGTCTAAATTATTTGGTCATGAAACTCTCCCCTCCCCACATTTAAAAAAACAACACTTCTATAAATAAACTCTAAATAAAATCTCTCCACCCCCACATCTTTGTCCTTCCTGCAAAGCCTTCCCAGAAGGAGTTAATCACTTCCTCCTCCTTAATGCCCTGGCGATGGTGTGTGATGGCACTTAGGATGCTGTGTTATAATTTGCTTGTCTACACATCTGCCTCTTTCTGAGGGCAGGGTCCGTGACTTATTTTCTTTGTGTCTTCAAGTGACACCTAAAATCTAAAGGGTGTCCCATCAATGTTTATTGATTTGATTATCCGTCACGGCCACAGCCAACACGTGCACGCTCTTCGGAACCCCGGCTGAGGACAACAATGCACGTAGCTCTGAAACAGGGAAGAAGAGAGCAAGCTCATCGATCCCAGTGTTTCTTGGGATAAAAATCCAACAACATAAATATCTTTAGTTAAAGGTACCCTATGGGTTACTGTGGCTTCAGGGTGACATGTGTTCTCACCAAATAAATCTGCCAAGAGGGATAAGTCAATGGATTTGAGCGAGCACACATCAATAAGGCTTCAAAAAAGATGCTCACATGCTGTCTTGTCTTTTAAAAATTCTTTTCTGGGTGCCTGGGTGGCTCAGTCAGTGGGTTGGGCCACTGCCTTTGGCTCAGTCAGGGTCCTGGGATCGAGTCCTGCATCGGGCTTTCTGCTTGACAGGGAGCCTGCTTCCTCCTCTCTCTCTCTGCCTACCTCTGCCTACTTGTGATCTCTTTCTGCCAAATAAATAAATAAAATCTTTAAAAAAAATTCTTTTCTATCCAAGTATGCTTTGTCTTCTTCTCATGCTTTGATCTAGCAGCAGAAGATTGCTTATTCTGGGGGCGCCTGGGTGGCTCAGTGGGTTAAAGCCTCTGCCTTCGGCTCAGGTCATGATCCCAGGGTCCTGGGATCGAGACCCGCATTGGGCTCTCTGCTCGGCGGGGAGCCTGCTTCCTCCTCTCTGCCTGCCTTTCTGCTTACTTGTGATCTCTGTCTGTCAAATAAATAAATAAAATCTTTTAAAGAAAAAGAAGAAGATTGCTTATTCTGGCTCTGGATAAAGGTGGGACAAAACTACGTTGGGCTTCCTCCCTTTGGTTCTGAGCTGACAATTCCTTTCGTCGTCCATACCCTTCTCCTATACACTGGTCTGTGACCTGATTCCCTTCTCTCCCCCCACCACCCAACCTCTGCCTTTTTGTCAGTTCATTTCTGTATTTGCTATCAAAAACTATTCTGGGGGGTACCTTGCTGGCTCAGTCAGGGAGGATGTGACTCTTGATCTTCGGGTCATGAGTTCAAGTCCCACAATGGGGATAGAGCTTGCTTTAAGAAAATATTTTAGGTCACCCTTCTCTTTTCATGACACATATCAATAGTACATTATCTCTATGAATTAATGTAATATCACCAAGAAGAAGGACATTCCACAGAGGTCAACTGATGGCCCTCAGATCTCACAGGAAGATGACGACTGAACCCAGAATCCAGATTTCCTGATCTGTTTTGCCCTAGTTTCCACTCTCACTGTATGTTTAATTGTTATTGCTAAAGCTTCCTGTGTTACCTTCCTCACCCCTAAAGACTTAGAGACCTGAAAGGTTTTATTTTTGCAAGACATTAAGGGAATGGAAATTGTGAAGAAAGCCATGAAGAACCTCCAAGTTCTATTCATTATTTGCCCAAATTGCTGGGTTAAGTACACAGGAAAGGGTCAGTAGTCTTCCTACCTCCTGAGGGTGGACCCAGTTTATGTGAAGAGGCCATTCTCTGGCCATCCTTGACATGCATGCAGCTGGTGACCTCATCTTTCTCTGAGCAAGTGTGGCCATTACTGAAAGGGCAGACACCCCCCAGAGAGCAGGAGGATGTGGGGAGGTGATTCAGCAGGTAACAGCAGTCCCTTTCAGGCCACCCTGCAGGAACGCCCAGGGGGCTCACCATCTCAGACAAGTTTTAGAGGAGAGAGACCGAACTCCTAGCTGCCCATGCTATTTTCCTCAAAGACAAATTTTGTTTCTCCCTTTAGGAGGAGAAAAGTTGGTATCCTGATTCGCATAAATCACAAAATTCCTTATGTATCTGATCATGGAAATATGGATTCGTTTTCTTTTGTCATGAAAAGGACTGACCAGAAAGGGCATCCCCATTTAATTTCCGATCCTGAGGAAATACTGGGGGCGGTAAGTGGAGGACCCCCGTGGGCCGCAGAGGCTGGGGCTCCCAGCATGTGGCGGAGACATGTGTGTCGAGGGAGGAGAAGAATGGAAATTTTTGAAAGAATCTCTTCCTGAGCTTCCTTAATCTACCCTGGGTTTAAGAAGTGTAAAAATATGATGTTTTACCAAAACTCTAAGTAGCACTGTTGGATCTGAAAGCTTGTAATAAATGAAATTAATTTGCAATGAGCTGATGTCCTTTCCCTTACTTGGATCACAAGAACTGAAATGTTGTTCCCGTGAAGCATATTTTAAAGAGTGTTTTTTCCTCTCGCAGTGAATATTTTTAGACCGGACATTAACATGCAAATTATATGGATTAAGCTCTCCCCCGCCTTACCCCCCAACCCTTCGTAATAGCCTGTGAAAAGTCAGACCACAAAGGCACAAAGACGGTCTTATTGCTTTTAACCTCTGAGGAAAGCGGCTGCATCTACCACTCAGAGTTTACTTGGGTATGAAACTCAGAACATACCTATGGCTCCAAGAGGCCCCGCCAGATACACACTCCCACACGCATGCCGAAGTGCTCCCTGGATCCTGCTATGGAGACAGCCTGGAAATTAACGACACAGACTGAGAAGGACAAAGAGAGGGGGACAGGGATTTCTGAAATGTCAGGGACTCCCTCCTGCTGACACTTTCCTAACAACGTGTCAGGGGCTTTCTCTGCGGCATTGGAGCTGGATTTTTCCCACAGGTAAACTGGGTATTCAGTGCTTACTACGGACCTCTGCTTTTCTTGGAAGCCCTAGGGTGTGATCTGGAACCCAACTGGGGGTTGGGGGTGTCCCTGATGTTGCTTGCTTCGGCTCGAAGGCCCTGGACTAGTGTTAGGCGTCGAAGGTGGTGAGATTTGGTGCTTCCAAGGGTTCCTTGGTCCCAGCCCCACCTTCTCCCTGTTTCTGAAGGGGGAGAAATCAGATTCCTGTCATTTCCCTGCTTTAAAACCAACTTTGGACCTTTATCACCCATAGACAAAGCCTAAATGATTTAGTATTGCATGAAGAATCTTAAGGAACTGGCTCCAACCTACATTTCCTTTCTTCTTTTTTGACACTCATGACTTGTTTGCCCCAAGGACCCTACACAGTCAGCCATCACAAACCTGGACAAACCTTCCTGGACGCCCTGGCCACCCCCCCTGCGCTCCACTGACCATGCCTGGTAAATTTGTCCATGGGACCCATATGACTGTTAGCCATTGCCAAGCTCCCTCTAGACTTGTTCAAAATCTTTCTTGTGACACTTATTCCATTAGAGCTTGATTAATTCCTTACATTTTTGAATCTTCTACAAGACAATGAATGCCTTCAAGGCAGGATCATTGTATCCATGTCTCTCGGAACTTCCATCTTCCACACAGGCCCCAGTAAGGGCAGGGTTATTCTGGCACAAGAAATACATATTATACTCCAGTCATATGCAATTTGCTCCCGTCCTGGGGACAAACAATTAAGAAGTTGTTTGATTTCATCTCTGTAGAAGAGTAGGAGTAAAATAAGGTTGAATTTATTTCCTACCTGCGAATAACGTCCAGTCAAATAGGAAGGCAACATTGAAACAAAGACTGCTGGAGTGGGAGTCAGACAAATTGGATTCTAGCCCTACTCTGACACCAATAAGTTGTGCAACTTGGGAGAGATCACTTGGCATCTCTGGCCCTCGGTTTCTTCATCTACAAAATTAAGAATTTGGCCAGTTAATGTTATTTTCTCTTTCTTCCTTTTCTTTTTTTTTTTTTTTTTAAGATTTTATTTATTTATTTATTTGACACAGAGAGAGAGCACAAGCAGGGAACAACAGGCTAAGGGAAAAGCAGGCTCCCTGCTAAGCAAAAACCCCCCTCGCCCCCCGCCCATGCGGGACTCAATCTCAGGACCCTGGGATCACGACCTGTGCGCCAAAGGCAGATGCTTAACCCACTGAGCCACCCAGGCGTACCATGGGGTGATGTTATTTACTAAAGCATATCCATAGTCGTCTATGGGGCAAAAATCTTCAAGGGGCATTTGAGGAAAATGAAAGTGGGTGATCCAGTTTTTTAAGACAGAGGTGATCATGAAAGTGCCAGATACAGGCCTGGTACACAGAGTCCCCAAGAGACAAGAGGTCTATTCCTTCCTGATGCTTTTATGTCTACATCCCAGCATACTAGAAAAACCAGCCTCCCCCTGTTTGTCCCAGTGCCCTGATCTAGAGGTTCATCTCCCTTGAGAAGCTCTTCTTCCCTGCCCTGCTACCCTGAACAACCTTTGAGGAGGTTAAGCACAAAGTAGTGGGAGGTGCTTTCAAGTGTGGGCCTGTTATGGGTTGAATTGTGTCATCCAAAAAAGATATGCTGAAGTCCTAATCCCTAGTACCCCAGAATGGGACCTTACTTGAAAACAGGGCGATTAACAGAGCTAATCAAATTAAAATGAGGCCATTAGGGGTGGGCCCTAATCCGATGGGACTGGCATCCTCATCAAAAGGAAAAATTCCCATGCAGAGAGACAGACACACAGAGAGAAAATGAGGTGAGGATTGGTGGGGAAGATGGTTATGTGGCGGGGTTGATACTTGGCAAACACCAGAAGCTAGAAGCAAAGGAAGATTCTTCCCTAGAACTGTCAGAGAGAGCCTGGCCTTGCCAAGGCCTTGGTTTTGGACTCCTAGTCTCCAGAACTGTGAGTGGACACATTTCTGTTGTCCTCAGCCACCCAATTTCGTTCTTTCTTTCTTAAAGACTTTATCTTATATATCTGAGAGAGAAGATGAGACAAAGAGCACAAGCTGGGGGAGAGGCAGAGGGAGAGAGAGGAGCAGGTTCCCCCTGAGCAGGGCACCAGATGTGTGGCCCCATCCCAGGACCGCAGAATATGACCTGAGCCGAAGGTAGACGCTTAACAGACTGAGTTATCTAGTCACCCCATCAGCCACCCAATTTCTGGCACTTTGTTATAGCTGCTCTGGGAAATGCATCAAGGATTCAGGCTGAGACATGTGGGCCCACATCACTCATGCCCCAGAGGAGCATGCGTGCGTGTGTGTGTGTACTCGTGTGTGCTGGAAGGTACTGCCATCACGGGCCGCTAGTGGATGAGCCCCTAGGAGACTCAGCCGACCCCATTCGTCTTAAAGGACTTAAACCCACCAGCAGATACTTCATCTTTCTTCCTCCTGTTTTGCTCTTCTGTCTTTCCTTGCCTTACTGCAACTAACAACCGTCCCTCACCTCCACTCTGCACTGGCTCCTTTAAAAGGGATATTTTATTCTGCTGTTTACTTAGAAATGTTAGTACTACAAAATCTGGCCTGGCTGAAGAGGCCTCCAGGGAGGGAGGGAGACAGGCCTCCCGCTTGGAGGAGATTTGGGGAGGCTCAGACCTTGGTGGCACCCGTAAAAGGAAGCCAACTAAGGTAAACTTCTTCGTCGTCTTTTTTTTTTTTCTTCTTCCAGTTCGTAAATCCTCCTTGTGAAACTGGTATAATTGCTGCCGTATGAGAACTCCGCTGAAATCCCCCCTCTGGAATCTTCGGGGCGCCTGACATTACCTCGCCCTCCGCACGGTGGAGGGCAGAGAGGCCTCCCTCTGTGTCCTTCAGCACGGCTTTCCCCTAGATCTGGGCTGGGACTGCTGGATTTGAATGGAGGATTGTTCACTGGAGCCAGTGACCGGCAAAGCTGCCAGTTCCAACACTTAAAAAATACAGTACTGCTTTTAAAGTACAGGAGAAGGGCGTTGAAGCCAGGGTTCAGGGGTTCCTTGTCAAGTACACTGCCCATCTGTCCCAGCTCTCCTTGGAGGGGAGGGCCAAGGTTTCCAGAGGCAGAGGAACGGTCCCCCCCACCTCCACCTCCAAAGCAGCAAGACGGGGGGGGGGGGGTGGGGGGGAGTGCGGGGGGTGGCAGGGGGAAGGAGGCCCGCTTCAGCTCTGAGCTCTCCAACACACCATCTACTGGGCTGCTGAGAACGGATAGTTCCCTTCCCATGAGCTCACTCTCGACGCTGGTATTTACAGAGTAACCAGGGCTGAGATGTGTGCCACGGCGTCTGGTATATGCTCCGAGTTCAGGGCTGTGAGAGAAAGAGCGTTTCTGTGATTGTGATCGCAGAGGCCGTGTCGTGCTCTATGACTCGGTTAGAAATTGTACCCATCGTTCTTCTACTGGGACGACAGGTAATTATCAGATTAAATATTCGTGTTTTAATTATTGGAAAGAAATACATTAATGAGCTATTTTTTGGAAATATTTTCCATACAGAGTCAAGCAGGAAAACCTAAAGAGTGAGGCTTCTCTGAACTCGAGATGAAATCATTTCATTGTTTGGCGCAGCAGGAACATTTTTAGAAAAGGACTGGAATTATTCAGCTGCCTGAGTAGACTTGACCGTTGCTGAATAAAACCCTGGCTAGGAAGCCGACTGTTACTATTGGTCAGCTTCGAAATTCCCCAGGAGTGTTCGGATACAAAGAAAGTAATGTCCTAAAGAGGATCACTTTAGTTTTCCTGGTGATGTGGAGAGGGCCTGGCGGGATGGTCTCTGATATTCTCTGGGATTCAGACTTAATTCACTTAAAAAACAAAACAAAGCAAATCTAAGGCGTTTTTGTTTCTATGTCCTCATGAACTGCCAGAAAAGGGACTCCCGTGTGGGCAGAACCTATCTTTGCTAAACTGCTGGTGACATCCTTCATGAAATGGGTTCCATGAAAACGTTAGGAATGGCTCTTCTGCCAGTCTTAAGGGCAAAAGAAACAGAATATAGAGATCGTAACATCTTGAGTTTCTAGGTGAGCTCCAGGGGAGACAGAAGCAACGTTATCATAAGAGAGCAGAAGCACATCATGAGTGGTCTCAAAAAGGCAAAATTACGGGCACCTGGGTGGCTCAGTGGGTTAAGCCTCTGCCTTCCGCTCAGGTCATGATCCCAGGGTCCTGGGATCGAGTCCCGCATCGGGCTCTCTGCTCAGCAGGGAGCCTGCTTCCTCTTCCTCCTCTCTCTCTCTCTCTGCCTGCGTCTCTGCCTACTTGTGATCTCTCTCTGTCAAATAAATATATAAAATCTTAAAAAAAAATAGAAATAAAACAACAACCTCTTTGTTTAAAAAAAAAAGGCAAAATTACAAAACCACACATGACCTCAGTGTCCTGGGATCGAGCCCCGAATGGGGCTCTCTGCTCCGTGGGGAGCCTGCTTCCTCCTCTCTCTCTGACTGCCTCTCTGTCTTCTTGTGATCTCTGTCTGTCAAGCAAATAAGTAAAATCTTAAAAAAAATCACAAGACCACAAACACACCTTCCTGAAAAGGAGGTGCATTTTCTTATTGTTCTAAGTATAATGTAGGGCAGGAAGATGGAGAATAATGTTCAAGGCATCTGCAAAGGAAATGAGCCTACAAATCGCCTCTTTTGGTGCGTTAGTCTGAAAGGACACCTGCCTCATTCACCAAAGAAGCAGTTTTTTTCAGCCTTTTTTACAAGATCAAGCCCCGCTGTTCTGCAGAAAGAATCAGAGGCATTACCTTTACCACAAAAATAACTAATTGAAGGAAGCAATTTACCTCCTCCTTATTTTATCACATTAGAAGGAGCAAAGATTACAAATAAGATCGAATTCCTCTTGCCCTATTGATCACGTCTGAATGCTGACCATGTTTTTACAAAAGAAACAATGCTATGTTCTTAGATTCTCAACATGAGTAGGCCAGAATTACTTAATCAAATCTATAGTAGGAAGTGCAGAGCTGAACAATACACTGGCTTGTGTGTTTTGACTTCACCGTCTCCATGGTAACGTGCACGAACAAATTAAGAAAAATATGAGTGATTTGTCTTTAGGGTGGAACTTGCCAAATCTTATTTAGTCTAATTAGTTTTTAAATTAATGATATTTTCGATGGTTAAAATGTTTTCCCAAGAATTCTCATGCAAAAAATGGTCGTATTTACCGACTTTGGTATAATTAAATGTCCATATTTTTAGACTAAGCTAAACCAGTTGTGGAGTGGGAATTACTAACGGTTGCATAATTTAAAGGAGTAGGCATCTCAACAAAGGCCGTGCTGGTAAGAAGCTTGAAACAACTGTTAAGAAGTTAAAATTTTAGTTCACCTGATTATTCGGCATCATGGGAATCCTATTTATTAAAAGATGGAAATAAATTTAAAAAATATATATATTAATTTGACAGAGAGAAAAGAAAGCGAGAGAGGGAACACAAGCAGAAGGAGAAGGGGAAGCAGACTTCCTGCTGAGCAGGGAGCCTGATGTGGGGCTCAATCCCAGGACCCTGGGATCATGATCTGAGCTAAAGGCAGATACTTAACGACTGAGCCACCCAGGCGCCCCAGGAATATATTTTTAATTAAATATTTATCTTATTTTAAGCAAATTCTACTAGTCGAAGGAGGCTGTGTCTTTTGGGAACTAAGTGGAACACGATGAAGGGCAAAGCCACTGGAATCAAAGGGGTGTTAAAAGTCAAGACTCAGAATACTGATGTCCAAGAACTCTCTCAAACCTGCTCAATCTCGAATATCTAGAAACTATCTTCTACCAGCAGCCGAAGTGAAGTACGTAACCCTCTCACTGTTGTCATTTAAAGACCATGAGCAAAAGGGTAGAGAAGAGCTCAAGAACCTAGCTGCTATTCTGGGGACCAAAACCACAACTGGCCCCAGGAATTGGGTGGGATATACGGGAGGCACAGGGGACCTCCTTTTGCTATGTGAGACGAATATGAGCCTAGCTTGAGTTATGGAAAAGAGGTTGGTAAAGAGTCAAAAAGACAAAAGAAAAGTGAAAAACCTGAGCTTCGAGCACCTGTGTAGAGACAGCCAGAGCCCTGTCTGCCACTGGTGTTAAGTGTCTGAAGACAAGGATGCCATTGTCCCCCCCCCCCCCCCCCCCCCCCCCGCCCCACTACTGCATGATGAAGGAGCAACACACGGTGCAGATCTGGCATCATGGGAATGGAAACAAAGCCGCCCAAAGAGAGAAAAGTCCCTGAGATTCTTGAAGGTCTTTCCCATTTTGTCAGTAAGGAAGGCTGGAGACCTTGCGGAAGAAATAGTCCGTGTACTTTACTATGAACACGCGTGTATGCGTGTGTGCGCACGCGCGCGCGCACACACACACACACGTTTATTCTATAGTGTACTGTCACCGCTGTCAGTTAATAAAACTTCATAAGGTTCCAAATATTAAGATTATATTAAGAATACACAGCTGATCCAGGAGTCTTTAACAATTTTAATCAAGATTCTGCTACTCGGGGGTGCCTGGGTAGCTCAGGCAGTTGAGTGCCTGACTTCAGCTCGGGTCCTGATCTCGCAGGGTCCTGGGATCAAGTCCCATGTAAGGGCTCTATGCTCCGTGGGGAGCCTGCTTCTCCCTTTCCTTCTGCCCTTCCCCCTGCTTGTGCTCTTTCTCTCTCTCAAATAAATAAATAAAATTTTTAAAAAAATGAAAGAAAGAGAAAATTCTGCTACTCAAAGTAGGCAAACTAGCTACACAACAGCTGTTGGGGCACTGTGCCTGAAACTGTCCTGCCTTGGAATGTATTGCGTGTTGTCCTGTGGACTCCCATTCTGGCTCAGCTCACAAACCAGGAAGCATCCATCCAACAGAGCGACAGGACTACAAAATAAATTTTCTCCCGGTGTTAGGAATGAGGAGACACGAATTCCTTCTTGTTGTTTACAACAACAATGATTTGAGTAGCATTTAAAATTATCAACAAATGGTTCAAGAGAGAATCAAGAAGATTTAAGATGAAGATAATGAACTTAGTTATTGGTTCCCATTTTTGTATCTTACCAATACATGTACTGGTAGTGTTTTCTGGACTTCAGAAAAGGCTTTGAAAATCACCATGCTAAATGTAAAAGCTAAAACTGTAATGTTAACAGAGGAAAACAGAGAAATTTTTGCAACCTTCAAACCAGCAATGTTTCCTTTAAATACAACACAGAAAGTGTTAACCATAAAAAAGTAATAAATTGGGCTTCATCAAAATGAAAACAGCTATTCGAAAGACACTGTTAAAAAAATAAAAAGGCAAGTCACAGACTGGTAGAAAATATTTACAAATGTATGTCTGACAGAATATATAAAGAACCGATACAATCCAACAATAAAAAATAAACTCCATTTTTTAAATGAGAAATCACTTCAAAAAGGAAGATGTACAGATAGCCAAAATGGCCTTGGAAACATTGCCAATATCATCAGCCATCAAGAACATATAAATAAAAACCACAAATGAGACATCATTTCACACCATCAGACTAACTAAATTTAAAAAAACTGACTTTACCAAGTGTGGTGAGGGTCTGGAATGATGGGGACTCTCATACATGCTGGTGGGTATGTAAAATGGTACGACCACTTTAAATACAGTCCCACAACTGTACAACTAAGTGTATACCTACTCTCTGACCTAATAACTCTAGTCTTAGGTATTTACTTAAGAAAAATGAAAACAAAGATCTGTATAAGAGTATTTATAACAGGGGCACCTGGGTGGCTCAGTGAGTTAAAGCCTCTGCCTTCGGCTCAGGTCATGATGCCAGGGTCCTGGGATGGAGCCCCACATCGGGCTCTCTTCTCAGCAGGGAGCCTCCTTCCTCCCTCTCTCTCTGCCTGCCTCTCTGCCTACTTGTGATCTCTGTCTGTCAAATAAATAAATAAAATATTTAAAAAAAAAAGAATCTTTATAACAGAAAAAAAAAGGTGGGGCACCTGGCTGGCTCAGTCGGAAGAGCATGTGACCCTTGGTCTTAGGGTCATGGGTTGAAGCCCCATGTTGGGTGTAGAGATTACTTAAATAAAATTTTTAAAAAAGTAAATATTTATAACAGCTTCACTCATAACAGTCTCAAACTGAAAACAGCCCAGGTGTCCATGAACAAAAGAGTAGCTAAACAAGTGTGTGGTATATCCATTTTTTTTGGCAAAAAAAGAAAAAGTAATAACTCCTTATATATGCAACATAAAGCCATTATGCTGAGTCAAAGAAGCCTTACTCCAAAGAGTACGCATGATATGATTCCACTTATGTGAAGATCTAGAACAGGCAAAACTAACTTTGGATAAAACAATTCACAACAGTGGTTGCATATGGTAAACGAAAGTGGGGGTTAAGTGGAAAGAGGGAACTCTCTTGAGGGAACTTGCTGGCATGATGGGAATGTTCTGCATCTTGGTAAGAGCTTGGGTTATATTTACCCGAACTCATCAAAAGCACATTTAAGATTGGTGCTTGTCACTGTATATAAATTATATCTAAAAAATTTATAAACGAGGGGCACCTGGGTGGCTCAGTGGGTTAAAGCATCCGCCTTCAGCTCAGGTCATGATCCTAGGTTCCTGGGATCAAGCCCCCCATTGGGCTCTCTGCTCGGCAAGGAGCCTGCTTCCCCCTCTCTCTCTGCCTGCCTCTCTGCCTACTTGTGATCTCTCTCTCTGTCAAATAAATAAATACAATCTTTAAAAAAAAATCTATAAACGAATACTGAACTCTAGTTGGCAAGATACATGCTGAAGTATTTAGAAGTAGACTGAAGTCTGCAACTGACTTAGAAATGCATCAGGAAAGATGATGAATTGATGGGTAAATAGAGGAATAGATATGCAATAGGTGATAAAGTGAATTAGCAAAATGCGACTTGTAGAATTTAGGGGCTAGGTACTAGAAAATGGCTTTTCATTGTATAGCTCTTTCCACTTTTTCTGTGTATTTGAAATTTTTCATTAAAAAATGTTGAGGGGGGGCACCTGGGTGGCTCAGTGGTTAAGGCCTCTGCCTTTGGCTCGGGTCGTGGTCCCAGGGTCCTGGGATCGAGCCCCGCATCAGGGGGGGGGGTCTCTGCTCAGCAGGGAGCCTCCTTCCTCCTCTCTCTCTCTGCCTGCCTCTCTGCCTACTTGTGATCTCTGTCTGTCAAATAAATAAATAAAAAATCTTAAAAAAAAAAAAAATGTTGAGGGACGCCTGGGTGGCTCAGTTGGTTGGCCGGCTGCCTTCGGCTCGGGTCATGATCCCAGCGTCCTGGGATCGAGTTCCACATCGGGCTCCTTGCTTGGTGGGGAGCCTGCTTCTCCCTCTGCCTGCCACTCTGTCTGCCTGTGCTCGCTCTCTCTCCCTCTCTCTCTGACAAATAAATAAATAAAATCTTTAAAAAAAAAATGTTGAGAAAAGGGGCGCCTAGGTGGCTCAGTTGTTAAACATCTGGCTTCAGCTCAGGTCATGATCCCAGGGTCCTGGGATTGTCTCCCTACTCAGTGGGAAGCCTGCTTCTCCCTCTCCTACTTGCCCTGTTTGTGTTCCTGCTCTTGCTATCTCTCTCTCTGTCAAACAAATAAAAAAAAAATCTTTAAAAGAAGATGTTGAGAAAAAAATTCAGTTAATTATACACCAATCCTATGACCCAGCAGTTCCATTGCTAGGTGCTTGCCCTAGGAGAGATAAAAAAAGAAATGAAAAAAAAAATGTCCACACAGAGACTTATCCAACAATATTTACAGCAGCATTCTTCGTAATAGTTCCAAACCAGGAACAACCCAGGTGTTCATCATCAGGAGTATGGATGTGCAAATTGTGGTGTCTGTATACACTGGAGTGGTACTAGCAGTAAAAAGGAATGAACAACTAATATGTGCAAAAAGATGGCTAAATCCCCAAAACTCCATGTTGAGCCAAAGAAGTCAGAGACAAAACTCAGAAACAGGCAATCAGAACAGGGACTGCCTGTGAGGGGTGGGAATTGATTGGAAGGGACACGAGTCAACTCTCTGGGGTGACGGAACATTTGATATCATCATTGGGATGATGGATATTCAGATGTATACCTTGATCCAAGCTCATTGAATCGTACACTTAAGATCTACACATTCCTGTGCATAAGGTTTACCTACGGTGGCTAGAGGAGGGGGAAGGCTAGAGAAGAAAGATCCCAAGTTGTAGGCCGAATTGTCTTTCCTTGTGTGAGTACAGATGACAATTTAGAGGCAACTGAGAACTCTGAATAGGGGGGCAGAGGGGACAGACCTCATGTCTGGAATCCAACTCCGATTAGTGGGATGGGTCTATTCTTTGTGACATCCCAAGATAGGAAAAAAGACACTCTTAATATTTCAAGGTGTTGCAAGATGAGAGAAAATAGTAATATCTTAGTGAATTTGTGGCCAATATAGATCTCAGCCCCAATGTCAATGGTACAGGACAAGAGCCACACTGGTACCTTTCCCCTTTGTCTTAGGAAATGTACAGATTCAGTTCCAGTAGGGAAACTAGCTGTCAGAATTGATGGATGGAAATCATTGCCCTTTAACTCCCCCCAGGCCCTCTCTCCGAGTCTATCCAATACATAAGGCGAAAGAAGGTGGGCTAGCTGCTTTGTTTCCTAGCCCTCAGCAGGTTGGAAGCAGCACATTAGAAATGGGGAGGAGACAGTGAAAGAGCCAGAGGCTGTCACTCAGACAGCAAGTGACAGCTCACAGCAGGTGCAAAGGCTGAAGCGAAAGGAGAAATATAAAAAGCCAACTGAAATACTCAACCACACACCAGTGAGTGGGGAATCCCTGCAGCTCAATTTATTTAAATAACTCCTCAGTGCACTGCAGAGTTTTACAGATCGGTCTAAAGTCTTTCTTAATGTCCTAAATGAAAAACCAGGAAATGGGAAGGCATCATCATATTACACATTTTCTAAGAAGTCAGAGAATTGCTATATTTTCTCAAATTTTTAATGCAATACAATTAGAATAATATCTAAACATTTTGATTAGAGGGATAAACTCTACTTACAAAAAAACCACATCTGTAAAATACATATTCCCTGACAACAAGGAATAATACACTTTCTACTCTTAAGATGAGTGAAGGTCCACCCGTCAAAATCATACAACGTTGGGTGATAATATCTTGACAAAGAAAAATAGTAATGCTTGACTCTGTTACCAAAGCTGAGGTCTTGAACTTTCTCTCTTTATGACTTCTGGGTTGGTGAAATGTCATCCCTCTTACTTCGTAAGGGCTTTGTATTTTGAGACACGTTTTGGAATGCCTTTCCGTCGATCATTGTATCAGATCAGACCTTGAAATCTTTTTTAGCGGTTTTGTGAAAAGATTATGCATTTTGTGCTTTTTTTTTACTGAGCGGTGTGATGGAGTCATACCTACCGAGTGGCGAGAGCCCACTGTGGCACCTCTTCCCAAGAGTGGGTTCTGAGAGTTCACATTGTCAGCCTGAAAACAGCTATGGTGGGAGAAATTGTACCACAAAATCAACAAACACTATAAATCAGGGTTCTTTCCTTTCCCTTTCAAGGAGTTGGTTGTTAACCATTTACCAGCACACCACTCGTTGTTCAAGATGCTTTAAATATGCTGTATGGTCTTAGAGGCAATGGCCACCACCTATGGCTCTTCCCTAAATATGAACTGTGAATTGTTACAACTGGTCAGTCCTCAACACAATGGGCAAGGTAGGAAAGCCTTCATTGTTACTTATATTTTATTGGGATCCAGACAATCCAGTTTAATTTTATTAAATTATTTGAGCAATGGTGACAAAAGAGATGGAAATGTGCTGAGTATAAGAGAGAATAAAGTCTGTAGGGTCAGTACTGTTATAAAATATGATCCTAATAATCCTCGCTTCAAGAAATCATATCACTTGTCAGATCCATATAGGGCTTGGAAGAAACAGACAAGTAACTAACTGAAGCAAATATTAGGCTTCAAGCTTCATATTTAGATTAGAAGAGGGTCACAAGTGTCCACAGAGATAGTTGTTTTTATCAGGGAGGATATAAGCCCTACTATTATCTGGATATATTTGATGCTCTTGAGATAGGCAAGTTCATTTAAAGCACTCACTCTACCAGTGAGTACTATTTGTGATTGTAGGGAATTCCTAAATGTCATAGCTTATGGAAATCCAACCTTATGACTCTTATAACCTATTTGGGATTTGAGATTTGATGTGTGCTGACCTGTAGGCACCTGTGTTGTTTTGACCAGGTTTTACTGCTTTGTAACAATCATGAGCCAATGACAAGGGCCAGAGCTGTCATTATAGGAGGAAAAAAAATGTTCAAATAGCTTTGTTCTTACCTCTTTAAAACTAGAAAAGGATGATTTATATGCTTTCAAACAGATCAATGGCCTATTCACCTCAGTCTCATATTTGACCCTGAAAAGCAACACAGAATTTAGGATGAAAAATATCTGTTTATCTAATAAATTCTGGTACTTAATGCAGTCAGTTTATCAAATTCTCTGAATAATTCCATCCAAAAACTTGAATTCACAAGTGTTTACTGAGTGCCTGTTATAAGCAAAGCACTCGGCTGGTCATTACAGAAATATAAAAGGCTGGCTGAGATATGGTTCCTCCTTCAAGGACTCTTTAATACAAAGTGAAGGATCACATTTAGCATGTTATAATCAATTGCTGATTTATAATTTTTTTAGATACAATAAAATATTCAACTCCAAAGATATGAACAAATTATTTCATGATCAGAAATATTTGAGAGGGCACCTAGGTGTCTCAGTCAGTTAAGCATCTGCTTTCAGCTTAGGTCATGATCTCAGGGTCCTGGGACTGAGCCCCACATTGGGCTCCCTGCTCAGCAGGGAGTCTGCTTCTCCCTCTGCCCCTCCCCCCTGCTTCTCTCTTTCTCTCTCTCTCAAATAAATAAAAGTCTTAACAACAACAACAACAAAATATTTCAGAAAGTACTGGAGTGTTTGCTTCTTAAGGGCAGGAGCTTCTCTATCATGGTTTCAGCTGTGCCCAAGCAACATTTATCAAGTGTATTTGTTCAATGAATCTTGCTGTCCCTTTGTGTTATTTTTATAAACATCTATGATCAATGAGTCTAAAAGTTAGTAACTAAAGATCACTTGGTAGTAGGATGTCAAATAAAATACATTATCACCTAGTGGTCTGTGCTATAGAGTTTCCTAAAATATTACTTATACTTTTTTTCATTTTTCAATTTTAGTAGGACACTCAAATCTCATCTGAAGAAAAAAAGAATCCAATGACTTATCATCATGTACAAAATAGCAATTCTACCTTTAAAATGCCAATCCCATTACTTAAATGATCCTCATTAAAATAACTTTATGCTTCCCAGGTATTAATAAATATTGAAATACATACAGGAAGAAGGAAATCTGAATTTCATTTAAGTGTTTTCATAATTTGCCAACTTCCTCAAATTGGAATTTTATCAGAAAAAATAGAGAAAACAGGAAAAAACTGAAGCCAAAAAAAAAGGCATATTGAAATCAAGAAAAAAATTGGGCGAATCCCAGAAATGCTCCTTGTGAATTTGCCAAAATGTTTTAAAATCTCACATGAGATTTCATTCCCTCTCCAATGTGATTTATTTAACTCTAGCCCAACGAACTGGAGCTGCGAGCACAGGCACTAAGTCTTTAATGCCACAATTGACCAGAAGGCAAAAGCCATACTCCAATCTCGGGAAATCTTTTCTGCTCCGCTGCCCACCCTCAACACAAACTCCTACCTTCTTACTCCCACCTCTCTCTTGTGCTCGCCTCCCACCCGGCAAACAAAAACAGATTCCTTGGAGGTGAGCCCTACTGGGCCATGGCTTTCTGCTCCTTGAGAACTTAAAATACAGGGGTGCCTGCCCATTCTTGGTTTCCGCTCAGGTTCTGATCTCAAAGGTCCTGGGACTGAGCTCCCTCCACGCTCAGCAGGGAGGCTGCTGGGGCTCCTCTCCCTCTGCCCCAGCCCCAACGTGTGAGCGCGCACGTGCACTCTCTCTCAAATAAAGAAACCTTAAAAAACAAAAAGAAAAAAACTTACAGGATAGCGAAGCAGTCACTTCACCGCTCCGGGCCTCAGTGTCCTCATTTGTAAAACAGGTGAAAATATCTGATCTTCCCGACTCACATTTTTTCTGAGGTTCAACGTCTTGATATGTAAGAAAAAGATCCAAGATAACCCTTCGCAAATGTGGTTACTGTTTATTTCAGATTATCTAATTTCCAAACACATTATAGAAAGTTTAGGTTTATGAAACCACATGATTGCAGGGCCTTTTCCCTTGGATATATAGGGAAGTTCCAAAATTTCCCATGTTTCACGCATTTACCACATTACTTCATTAAGGGCAAGGTTGAGTGGGTTAGTGGTTAGGTTATGGGACTAGGCATAATACTTCCTGCATTCTTATCTGACTTGGCCATTGTTCTGTTATTGCCTCAGGGAAAATCTTAATGCCTTAATTTGCTGTAAAAACAAATACATATCAGGGATATTTACTTTGAAAAAGGGTTATGAGAGTTTGAATGGATTCATATGAGAGGGCTTTCTACGTGAATCTTGTTCTTTGGAGCCAAATTATATTGTGTAATTCTAAAACAATAGGAAAAGAACTCATTTTAATTGAGTTTTACTTTGTCTTGAGCACTGTGCTTACATTCTCATTCAATCTCTACAAGCTCTATATGACATTATGGCCATTCTTACAGATAAGGAAGCGGAGTCTCAGGAATTTACCCAGATATCACCAATTACAGGAGATAGGGCTGTGATGAAAACTCTCTCCTCTCATTTTCCTCAACCTCCACAGACCACACTGTGAGGTGAGCCGCAAGGGAACCTCCTGGATCTAGTTAGAAATGCAGAATCTCCGGCTTCACCCTCTGGCTTCTGAATGACAGTTTCCGTTCTTTTTTTTTTTTTTTTTTTTTTTTTAAAGATTTTATTTATTTATTTGAGAGAGAGGCAGTGAGAGAGCATGAGCGAGGAGAAGGTCAGAGGGAGAAGCAGACTCCCCGTGGAGCTGGGAGCCTGATGCGGGACTCGATCCCGAGTCTCCGGGATCATGACCTGAGCCAAAGGCAGTCGTTCAACCAACTGAGCCACCCAGGCGTCCCGACAGTTTCCGTTCTAGTAAGAGTCCCACATGAAAGTTTGAGACTCTGTAGCAAAAACACCTGCATCTCTCCAACTGGACTCCTCACACGATAGCTTCTCTTCACAGCTGACCTGGTTTCTGCATGAACCCCCAACACCCACACACACATATCCCCCAAATCCCTACATCCGCTCAAGCCCAGGCAAAAGTCACCATAACTTCTTTTTTTTTTTTTTTAAAGATTTTATTTATTTGTCAGAGAGAGAGCGAGCGAGCACAGGCAGTCAGAGAGGCAGGCAGAGGCAGAGGGAGAGGCAGGCTCCCTGCCGAGCAAGGAGCCCGATGTGGGACTTGATCCCAGGACGCTGGGATCATGACCTGAGCCGAAGGCAGCCGCCCAACCAACTGAGCCACCCAGGCGTCCCTAATTTTTTTTTTTTTTTGTCAGAGAGAAAGGGAGAGGGAGAGAGAGCGAGCACAGGCAGACAGAGTGGCAGGCAGAGGCAGAGGGAGAAGCAGGCTCCCTGCTGAGCAAGGAGCCCGATGTGGGACTCGATCCCAGAACGCTGGGATCATGACCTGAGCCGAAGGCAGCCGCTTAACCCACTGAGCCACCCAGGCGTCACCATAACTTCTTTTTAGATATGGCCCTGGTTTGGGGCGCCTGGGTGGCTCAGTGGGTTAAGCCTCTGCCTTCGGCTCAGGTCATGATCCCAGGATCCTGGGATCGAGCCCTACATCGAGCCCTACATCGGGCTCTCTGCTCAGCGGGGAGCCTGCTTCCCCTTCTCTCTCTCTGCCTGCCTCTCTGCCTACTTGTGATCTCCGTCTTCCAAATAAATAAATTAATTTAAAAAAAAGATATGGCCCTGGTTTATTCCACCATTATAACCTCCCACTATTGTCTCATAATTAAGTGCATATGTGGTCTTCTTCTGTACTATGGTATACACTCTACGAGAGAGGGCTTGATCTTGTCCTTTGCATCCTGTGCATCTGTGACTTAAACTGGAGTTCATTAAATGAATAAATTAAGTAGCACTTCGTTAGTGCCTCAAAATTTTCCCTTTGTTATCTCTTTTCCAAAAGTAGCCACAAGGCCTGACACTCCTCACTCTGAGAGGCACGACTATTATCAGTGGAAAGGGCTGCTAATAAATCAAGCAGGCTGGGGCCTATTCCCCCCTGGAGAAAGGCTACTGTTGGGGAATCTCAGTGCCAGGACGTTTCTGCTGTTTTTGCCTCTAGGAAGCCTCGTGACTCTTGACAAGTCCTTTCAACTCCTCAAATTTCCATTTCCCATCGAAGACAGATGGGGTTTGAGTTCTAAAGTACAGGGATTTGTCACCTATTATGATCTGCTCTTTGCATTTCCATCACCCCCAAACCTTCCAACCACAGACCTGGTCTTTATCCAAAGCCCTAAACCGAAAGAGAGGGAAAAACAGGGAAGAAGATGAATATGTTTCATAACTGATCTTAAGCCAGAAAAGAAGGGACCTAAGGTAAAGTCATTCACGCTGATGAACTTTTGGAGTCTTTCTTACTCATGACGGTTCCCTGTTCTGACAGCAATTAGACACTACTCCTAGAGTATGCTCCTTTGTGTTTGGTGCCTGGGTGTCCTCTCCAAAAGATACTGAACTGGCCAGTTACATGGAAAACCAAGAGCAGTCGTGGATAAACAGAGAGAGAGAGAGAGACATGAACACCCTTAGCTCTCCATAGCAATGCTCTACTACATTGTGTCAATGACAAGGTGGTGAGGCGTCTCCAATCTTTGTTATTAATAAGGGTTATAAGAAATTGAAGTTTGCAAATGATTTACTCTCTCTCTTTTTAAAGTATTAGAGTGGATTCAAGTATCCCGGCCACTGTCACTATTTTCTATTACTATTACTATTACTATTTCTATTTTCTCTTGTGCTTTTTTGAATGAGAGGAGGAAACAAAGTTACAGCGAGTTCTGAAGCCTATCACATGACCAAGACCTTATCTCTACCACAGCTGGGAAATCCAGACATGGCCAAGGGTTGTGTGGTTCAGGCTCATGTGAATGCCATTTCTTTTGTGTGTTCTAGGAGTAAAGGTGTTAAGACATGGTGCTTTTGGGAATGTTGACATCATAGTTTTGCAGACAGAGAGGTTCCTTGTGAGGTTTTCATGACCTGCTGAGGAAAGTAGCGTGTTTGGAACACAATCCAAGGCTGAACAAAGAAAATGGTTGGTTGTTATCTCTTAAAAATGCTTTCCATTAGGGGCGCCTAAGTAACTCAGTTGGTTAAGTATCTGTCTTTGGCTCAGGTCAAAGGATCCCAGGGTCCTGGTCAGTGGGAGCCTGTTTCTCCCTCTCCTCTGCCCTCTGTCCCTTGCTTGTGCACTCTCCTTCACTCTCTCTCAAATAAATAAATGAAATCTTTTAAAAAAATATTTTCCATTGGTAAAAGAAGATTTGATAGTTATGGTTTTTCCCACTACTGCTAGAACAGTGGCTTTTAAATTATTTTATTTTACAGTGAGAAATACATTACCCAGAGTAACCACAGAATGTGTGTATTATATATAGAGAGAATTACATATTTATATATCCATATGTAATATATATATATCCATATGTAATACATACAGAATTACATATTTATATATCCATATGTAATGATTTATAAATGAGTATATATATAGAGATGAAACTTGAGTTTCACCAAACTGTTCTTACTTTTACTATATTAATAATATTTTTTATTCTATTTCGTTTCTAAAAAATGCTGAATGCAATCCACTAAATTGATTTCATGACCATTAATGGGCTGCAGCTCAGAGCTGGAAGATACACATCCTTGTATGGCCGTGAACAGTTGCTTCCTGCCAATTAGCTGAAAATGATCAATGGAGAGTCCTCCTTCACAGATATGGGCTAGAGTTCTAGCCAACCAACCATGATAGCTGCCTTAGCACTAGATGACTGGTTTGACCAGGATAAAATACAAACACAGCCTTCATTTAGTGGAACTCAATGCCTTCTACAAAACAGTTAGCCAAGCAGCTGTTGTTAAGACAGTCAGACATGTTGTCCTACTTTATCCCAAATTCATGAACCACTTTGCTATTGTGTTGGCCAAGTTGGTTGAAAAGAAAACATCGGCAAGAGAGCATTATAACATCTCAGTGTGCATTCTTATGAATAAGTCAGTGGCTGGAATTTTAGTGTTGTGTTTCTCTAGCATATGTAAAAATCCAATATAAAAGGGTATGATCCTCTTCAAACTTTTCTTGTCTATTTTTGCCTCAGTGGGAGTCCAAATTATAGGCTAACAGGTTTATTTTGTAAGTTTTAGAAGTTTCAAATTCTACATCATCAAGACGAGTTTTTATGTGTGAAATATTTTTTTATTCTACTCCTGAAATGTTCCTATGCTGAAAAAGCTTTTCTAAATTGTTGTCATTTGTGTTAATTCACTATTTATTCTCAGTGTGATTTTCTTAATCAAAAATAAACAAGAAGGAAAAAAATGTTGCTTTTCTGTGAAATGTGTTTCTTTTTTTTAAATGTATGTTTAAAGATTTTATTTATTTATTTGACAGAGAGAGACACAGCGAGAGAGGGAACATGGCAGAGGAGTGGGAAAGGGAGAAGTAGGCTTCCCACTGAGCAGGGAGCCTGATGCCTGGCTCTATCCCAGGACCCTGGGATCATGACCCGAGCTGAAGGCAGGCGCTTAATGACTGAGCCACCCAGGCACCCCATGAAATGTGTTTCTTTTGGGAAGTTCCTTTTAAGGCCGCTCTGAGTGAGATGTAGACTCAAGAGGGCCATATACCAGTTCTGAGCCGTGGAGTTCAGGAGATAACCACTGCAGAATATGAGAGACCTGGGATAACTTTATGTAATTGCAGCAAAGAGGTTTCTAGAGGTACCTAGGCTGTTGTTTGGAGGGAGCACATGGTTTCTGCATTATTGGATAGAAACTGGACTTTGTGATTTTTTTTTTTTTTTTAAATCAAGCTGATTTTTGCCCTTGGGAAGAACTGAATGCAGGAAAGTAGTCCAGTGCAGCTTCTTAAGCAGGAATATTTTAGTTTTTAATTTTTTAAGAAGTTATTTATTCTGCCAAATTAAAAAACAAAACAAAACAAAAAAAACCAGGGGCGCCTGGGTGGCTCAGTGGGTTAAAGCCTCTGCCTTTGGCTCAGGTCATGATCTCAGGGTCCTGGGATCAAGCCCCACATCGGGCTCTCTGCTCAGCAGGGAGCCTGCTTCCTCCTCTCTCTCTGCCTGCCTCTCTGCCTACTTGTGATCTCTGTCAAAAAAAAAAAAAAGTTTATTTATTTTTTTAGTAATCTCTACACCCAGTATGGGGCTCAAACTCATGACCCTGAGATCACAAGTTGCACGCTTTACCGCTCCACCAACTGAGTCAACTAGGTGCTCCAAGTAGGAACATTTTAATGTTCTGTTTTGGAATGTAAATTGGGTGTATTGGTAAGACTGTACCCTATGTCATTTGAGATCTTTTTTTAAACCATATGTGAAGGTAGACTCTTCTAAGAACCAGGATGGGGGGGGGGTGGCCAAGCACCAGTGGAGAGAGTAGGAGGTAGAGAGAGAGAACTGTGTGGTACAGAGTAGGGGGAGGGGGTAGTAAGAGGATCACAGTGCATGGGGGCTCTTCCTCTGGTCAAAAGCCATGGAGGCAGCAGTGTGATAGAAGGATGGGGAGGTTAGGGTGGAAGTACTAGCTAGACTTGGTAAGGAAAATACATGGGGTAGTTCTCTGGGAAATTCTCAAGGACTGCAGAGATCTTCTGCAGGGAGCTCATTTTTGGCCATTTTGGAATAAAAAGGTGAAGTCAGGTACATAAGAGATTAAGAAAACATTGAAACATGTCTTTTGTAATGCCACAAAATATTTACATAGGCAATTATTTTAATCGCATTGGAATAAGACTGACTTTTGCCTTTCCTAGCGTAGACACAAAGATTCACTACCTAATGTGAACTCACTGAGGAAGAAACAAACTCACATTCTATTTTCATATGGCTTAGCAAAATAAGTCATCTTTCTGCACTACTCATCTTCGAGTCCCTGTTTCTGTTGGTCTCCAGAGTGATTATTCCATAGCTTTTTAAAGATGGTGTAGAGCTGGGTGACTGGATAGAACATAAGGGTGAACTGCTGAAGGTTTTTTTAAGGTGGAGAGAAAGTTTCCACTACCTGCTTTCTCCTCTATAAGCCCAATCCTAGAAAGTCTGGGAAACTCCAAGCTGCTTTGGTTTCCTGCACACACAAAGCTCTCTGTTAACAAGTCAGTTTGTAGCTTGGCCTGTCAATGGAGACAAAAGATAGCAACATGATAAAGGACAATGGAGACCTACAACTTATTTTCTTTTCCTTCCTTCCTTCCTTCTATTCCTCCTTCCCTCCTTCCTTCCTTCCTTTAAAATTTTATTTTTAAGTAATGTCTGCACTCAACATGGGGCTTGAACTCAGACCCCAAGATCAAGGGTCTCACATTCCTTTGACTGAGCCAGCCAGGTGCTCCAAGACCTACAACTTGCTCTCAAACAACTTGGGCCATAAACATTAAAATAAGCTGAATATATATTTGTTATATATTATATCATATATATGTATATGTATAATGTACATTATATATGTATACATGGTTATGTCTATTTATGTTCAAGACTGATAAATCTAAATTTAAAGTTGTTATATTAGTGTTCAACTCTTCAAGTTTGCAAATTTTCAAAATAAAGTGTGTGTAGGAGAAACAGTAACAGAGATGATAATCAGAACACAAATGTTAAATTTAAAGAGTTTTTTTTTTTTTTTAAGATTTTATTTATTTATTTGAGAGAGAGCAAGCATAAGCAGGGGGAGCGATAGGCAGAGGAGGAAATAGACTCCTTGCTGAGCCAGGAGCCCGGGACTTGATCCCAGGACCCCGGGATCATGACCTGAGCTGAAAGCAGATGCTTAACCAACTGAGCCACGCAGGTGCGCCTAAAGAGATTATTCTCTTTAAATTACACAGTATTATGCAATGTTATACAGTACCTAGTTTAGGGCTTTGAACTTAGAAGGATTCACCAATTTTTTGAGTAGCTCAGATTAAACTACTTTTCACCCCACAGAAACAGTATCCACCATTTCACCCTTGACTGGAGGTGAAGGGAAGGGAAGATGTACTGTCCCTCACATTCTCTGTGTGATGTGTGCTCCATGGGCCAGCAGTGTCTCCATCCCTGGGAGCTTGTTAGAGATGCAGAATATCACTCTAGCGCCAGACCCACTAAAGCAGAATCTGATTCATATGCACCTGAGTTTTGTTCCTGTTAGAATAAAAATGAGCTAAAGCCATTTACCTGCATTAAATATCTCCACAGTTGTTTATAAGTCAATGTAACATTTACAGCCAAAAATATTTCTTAGGATTTAGTCTTTGTCTTTGCCCACACTTAAAAGAGAAATGTTTTTCTAATCAAATATAAGTAGCTTATTTCTTCAAAACTTTTTTTTTAAAGTTGTGGGTGATAGTGATTTTCCACATGTGAGCTAAATACCTCCCACAATTATTCTGATCATAGTGACAGAACACTTTTAGATTATAGGTCATATAAGCTAAAGGTTTCTTTAGCCCTGGAAAATACTATCCTAAAATAGAAAATTATACCAATTAGAATGGTTTAGTTTTAAAAATATAAAACTAAGCCATGGGTTGTAAAAGTTTGCCAAAAGGTCTTCTTGACATTTTTAATTCTCTTCCCAGTAGCCCTTTAACTAGAGACAATTTAAAAGTAGTTTGCTGAGAGTTCAAGAGTTTAGAAATGTTTCCCCCTCACCCCTTTTCTTATTCTGCAGGTTGTGCTACCATGGCTAAGGAAAAGGGGCCTTCTCCTACATTCTGCAGGCTCTAGTCAGGGTTGAAACGCAAGGCCTCTGTGATCTCTGCTTCAGGAAGAAGATCAGAGATGCAGATGTACTTGTGACTTTGGAGGTTTTTGTGAAGTCCTTGTTAGGATGAAAACTGTGGACCTTCTTCTGGATAAATACATCCAGCGTAATTATTAAACTTTAAAAATGCCAAAAGAGAAAGAAAAAAACAAAACACAAAAAACCTCACATTTGGAGCCTTGCATCTGGAAGCCTTTTTCTCCCCTTAGGAAATATTTGTGGCTCTTTGTTCCTGTCAAGGAGGAAAACGTGCTTGTAAATTTCACCCAAGAGAAAGCATATCTTTGCATCCACCACATCAGGAAGGAATAGATACAATCCCACAAACATATGCCAAAATCTCCAGAAATTTGACCAAAGGCTGGGGGAGGGGGAAGGGAAACGGGGGAGGGGGGGGCTGGAATTCTGCAAGAAAAGCAACCCAGCCTGGCAGAAAATTTCAGCGAGGAAGTTGTACGTGCCAACCTTGGCCTCAAAGAAAAATACTCCACCCTCTTAAAGCTGCTAAGATGGCAAGGAAGGCAGTGCCTTCATTGGCCATCCAGACCTCCCTGGACAAATGGAAGCCTCCAAGAGAAGCCAAAGTAAGCTTCTCCCCACACACTGGACATACATCTATATGCACGGAGACCCGTCCTGTGTGTCAGGCAGCTGCGTGCTTTGTGAAAGGAGCCAGGGAGACCATTCCAAAGTTTCTCTGACTGCCTATTTCTGGGTGCCTGAGATTCAACCATTAATGCTTCTTTCCTTTAGAGTCAGCATTATACTTACTCTAAAGTTTCCTCACAATGTTAACTAACCCAGGGTAGGGGGGCATTGTAGAGTTCCAGCCAAAGCTCTTTCATATCAAAACCCGAGTTCTCGCTCCTAGTACAGGGACCCCTGAGGCAACAAATGAGAAGGGGTGATTTTCTACGCGTGCTTCCTTTGTTCCTGCTGCCCACTCTTCCTTCTTCCTGCTTAAGAGGCGTGTGAACTGTTTTGACACAACACAAAGTAATTTACTCTCCAGGTGAGGCGGATGCGAAGAACTGAGATTAGACAGTTTACTCTCTACATTGTTTGCTTTCCAACTATGAGGATGGGCTCGCCTAGAATTCCTTAGAGCTGCCCCACCATGACCAGAATTCAAGACTGTCAAAGTGGTTTCCCCCATTTTGGGGGGCAAAACCAATTCTTGAATGGGGGCCTCTGGATATCAACTGTGGCCTTATCAGAGTCGCACCTTGAGTTAGAGAGGAGTGCCAATCACCCTGAATATTTTAAAAGTCCTCCCTCACAAGCTCTGGAATTAGAATACTTTATACTTAAATGCTTCCTGAGGTGAAACCCTGTACTTCAACCACAAGTCTCAAGGGGAGCATTTATTGCATTAGTCTTCAAAAACCACCCTTACAATTCATTAAATGTTACCTTGAATATTTAATTCCTACCATACATAACTTTAACCATCACTTCAAAACAATTTGTTATCTTTTTTAAAGATTTTATTTATTTATTTGAGAGAGAGAGAGAACTTGAGCAGTGGGGAGGGGAAAAGGGAGAGGAGACTCCCCACTGAGTACAGAGCCCAGTGTGGGGCTCGAACCCACGACCCTAGACTGTGACCTGAGCCGAAGGCAGACGCTTAACCACTTAACTGACGGAGCCACTTGGGTGCCCCCAAACAACTTGTTTTCATTACCAGGCTTGATGACCATCTCCTCTTGCCAGAATCACAGTGGCCCTCTGAAGGAAGTTTTGAATATTACCTCTGTTAAGTTGCTCCCGCCGGCGATAGTAAGAAAGGCTACGAGGCAAATGGACCGGAGAGATGAACTTTATTGCAAGCACCCTCGTGCTATGTTCCGCGACTCACAGAAAGAGAGAGAGAGAGAGGGAGTGAGTTGGGGAAGTCGCGCTGGGAGGCAGTTGGAGGTCCTTTCATCGGGGTGAGGTAGGGCATAGCCTTGCGCCCATATAAGGTATGTGGTGATCGGAGGGTATGGGGCGGAGGAAGTGTATCCGACCAGAATGAGGCATGGGCTCGAGTCCAATGGCAAGGTCTGTGGTGATCGGAAGGCTTGGGGCGAGGGAAGTCCGTGATGGGCAGTGCCCAATTAGGAAGTTCCTGGGTGGAGAGTTTCAGTTTCAGTGAGGTGGAGGCTGCAGTAAGGATGGCGGGGAAAGTCCACCATCTTGGAGAGGGTTGGCGAGAAGATCCGCCATTTTGGAGCCCCGGTTTCCCAGCCGGCCCATCAACCTCAGCAATACGAGAAAGAGCTCAGCACTTAGAGGTGAACTGGGGAACCTCTGCTTTGTTGGTTCTGCACCCTCAGACTTGGGGTTGAGTCCTGTCCCTGTGAGACAGGTGCACACACACTCGCCTCATGGCGTCTTAAGCTGGGAAGTCTGAGTGGCACTGATTCATACTTCCTGGTTTGTATTTCGGCTTCCCAGGCTCCTGACCTCAGGTTTCTGCAGGGTTCCAAACAGGTACTATCTCTGACATCAAGCTGGGAATGGCAGTGGAACATCTGAAAAGCATCTAGGACTCTTGAGAAAACCTTCCTCTGCATTTCACCTTTGGCCCCAATTGCCTCCTGCAGTCTTCTCTTCCTCTCCTGGGAGGTCTTCCTCCCTCCTGAGGTACCTCCACTGGCCTGTACTGGTGCCCCTTCCCCCTGCAACCCACACTGTGTCCCATAGTCTTTAGAGACCACTCCCCTTGCCTCAACCACCTGCCCCTTCTCCTTTCCCCACCCTTGCCCCCAACTCAACTTCTGTTCTAGTTCTTCCTTGCAAGCAATACTATAATAGCCAATATTTTTCGGCGCTTGCAGTTTACAAAATGTAGATAATTTATTGAGCACAAATAACCCAGTCAGGATGGCATAATTATCTGCATTGGGCATAAGAACAAATGTAAGGTTCAAATTGCAGAGTCATTCTGTTCTACCTCTGGGCTCCCACCACCAACCGTGCAGGCTCTGTGACTACTGGGGCCATGGCATCTTCTGTACCTTATGCTATTTGGGCTTCCCAGCACGAGCCAATGGCTCCAAAAAGACATGAGAAAGCTTCTTTCTTGGGGTTCCATTTTCTGAAGTCCATACATACATGTACTTCATGGATTGTAGGAATACGTGATTCATGGATTCTTGGGTTCAGCTAAGTTTCAGTGTCATCTCTGGTTTCTTTATCATACCATGACAGCCTCACTCCTACTAGAGATCATCCAATATCTCCTCAATCATTTTTAGGCAATTGTATTTGTTAGAGAAGGCAGCATCTGGGCCAAGGTGAGGGTTTAGATTGGGTGGGGTGAATGGGCCATCTGGGTTCCGACTTGGAACAAGTCTTCACTCTGGGCTCTTCGAGAGGCATAAGGACAAAAGGGTCTCCTTGATGCAGATGCCTGGGAGGGAGGCAGGGAGAAGGATGGGGAAGGAATCCTGGGATTCCTTTTTCCAGTCTGAGCATGGAGAAAAGAGGCTGGGAGCAGATAGTGAGGGCCTTGCCTTCCCAAATAACTTCCCGAGACTCATGACTCAAGCAATGTTGGAACGGGTCCTGGCAGGAAAGATGTAATGGAGAGGTGTGGAGAAAGGCATCTCCAAATTTTGATGGAAAGAGCCAGTGAGTTGGGGGAAATCGGAGGGGGAGACAAACCATGGGAGACTGTGAGAGACTCTGAGAGACAAACTGAGGGTTTTGGAGGGGAGGGGTGTGAAGGGTGGGTAAGCCTGGTGGTGGGTATTGTGGAGGGCATGTATTACATGGAGCACTGGGTGTGGTGCATAAACAATGAACCTTGGAACACCAAAAAAATATATATATATATTTATACATATATAAATATATATTTTTATATACACATATATATGTATATATATAATTAAAAACAAAACAAAACAAAAAAGGAAAGAGCCAGCCTTCTTGCAGGGGGAAACTTAAAGAAAGCCCAGTTCATTTGTGCCTTTGAGGGAAGCAGCTGGAAGGGGCATGAAAGCAGCTCTCCTCCAGGGGAGCAGAAGGCATGGCTCTGAATTCTGGAGGCCTGAGAGGAACACCCAGAAGAGTCATCCCAGACTCCCACAAAAATAACTTGGGGTCTCCTTCAGGTGGGGAAAGACCTAGGTCTTGCAGCTATAGAGGAGGGAGCTATCAATGGTAATATGGTCGCATGGACCTCTATCACCACGATGAGCCAGCTCTTGGGGTGCTCAGGTACAAGTGTGGACGAATCACAACACAAATTCTGGCTAACCTTCCAGATTTTCATAAACACTATAGCAACTGCACAGTCCCAATTACAGTTTTTTACAAAAAAAAAAAAAAAAAGTACTTGTCCACATAGTAAGCAGTTACAGGTAAGCGTTCCTTGAGAACTTCCCATCATTGACTGCCAGCTTTCTCAGCACCCTCAGGCCAAAGGTGGAGCCCTGTGTGGGCCAGCCCACCCTGTCCTGCCCCCTGCCCTGTGGAACAGAGGCACTTAGGCGGGAGGCGGCACTTGGCTCCTCCAGTCGAGAACTGAGACAAAGAAAATGAGGGGAAAGTGAATTTTCTCCTAGTGTATTTCCTCATTCTTTTTCTCCATGGAGGCTGTATCTCCAGTCGGAAGACGCGGCTGTGGGAAAGAGCAGATGGCCTGGAACTCAGCCGACCGGATGGACTTCTTCACCCGGAAGTACCTCCGGCAGAGAGGACCGACCAATGGGAAGACAGAGAGCTCGGACTGTGGCGGTGGTGGTGGGGCACCTCGCCGCCAAGAACTCTGGGTTCGGACTGCTCCAGTGTGACTCCCGGCTCTACTCCTGTGTGACCTGGGGCCAATTATCTAACCTCGGTGATCCTCCCTTTCTCACCTACAAATTGGGGAGTGTGTGACTACCTCATAAAGTTGGTATGAGAATGAAATGACAAGACCCATTGCTCCTGGCACATTTCATGCACTCAATGAATGTCACTAATTCATATCAACTGCGGGTGTTTTTGATGCACTGTGTTTATTTATACCTGAGCTGGCGTTGTTTTTTAAGGAATATTGATCTTCCTTTAGTTAGAAGTGGTTTGTTTGTTTTGTTTTGTTTTCCCGAGGATTCTTATCTTTGGCAGGTCTAAGACACCCCCCCCCCCCCGCAAAACTCATTTTTGACTTGGGGGGGTAGTCCCCTGCTTGGAGCTTTTTGTGCAAGGACGTATATTACAGTACTTACCACAGGGCATTTGGATAGTCTTTTTGTCTCCTGCACTAAATTCTGGATTGCTGGGGCAACTGGGTGGCTCCCTTAAGAGGCCAACTCCTGATTTCCGCTCAGATCCTGATCTCAGGATCCTGGGATGGACCCCCTGCTGTGGTTGGTCCAGCTTGCACTTAGTGAGGTGTCTGCTTGGGATTCTCTCTCTTCCTCTCCCTTTGCCCCTGCCCGGCAGGGATCGAGGGCTTGTAGAGCAGGAGCTTTCTCTCTCTCTCTCAAATAAATAAATAAATCTTTAAAAAAAAATCTGGATTGCTTGAGGGTGGGGGACTTTGTTCGTGGAACCCAGCATTTAGTGGGCTTTCACCAAATACTTGTTAGATAAGTGTAGAATAGATACCGTTATCTAAAAGGAATTTTGAATAGCAAGGAGATCAAAGCCTCAGAAACCCTACCCTACCATATATATCAGAATATAAGCATCCCAGGCTCAAGTTGAGTGTGGACCAAAACAAAGGGGTAGGGTCCATGTTTTCCGTCTCTAGCAGGAGTGGCTGACCCCTGAGGCTGTCCTTTTAACCATCAGGTTGATCTGGAAGGTGGTCTTTCAGTCTCAGTCTGGTTTCCAAAGAACAAGTAGCAGCCTTTGGTACTGCTTTATAGAAAACAAAGAACTTCCACCAAGGAACTGTAGCTGCATAAGGAATTGAACTTGACTCCTTCCTCTTCATCTGATTTTACTTTCAGATTTTACAACCTCCCCTCTGCTCTGTTCCCATAACCCTGGCTTTAGTTCAATTCCTTGTCATTTCTTGCCCGAATTAGTGAATCACCAGCTGGCTTATTGGTCTTTTCCATCCCATCCCCATCTCCATAATGCTTCTGAGGTGAGTTAGAACAGATCTGTCTTTGTTCCCTCTCCCTCCCTTACCTGTCAGTGTTCATGGTCTATCTGCTCCCCCACTGCTCCCTGGATAAAGGCTGAAATGCCCCCCTAAGGCTCCTTAACCTTTCCAAGGGGGGTCTCTACTTTCTGCCCATTTTCTATTTCTCCAGGACTTTCCCCACTTCCCTCTTCCCTGAATCTCCAGACATACTGAACTACAGGATGTTCTAGGGAAGGCCCCTTTCTTAAGTGCATGTTTTCATGCCCCCTAGAGAGTAATCTTTGTTTGCCACACCCATCAATTGTAAGATATGAGGAGGTACCCAGACATTTCTTCCACCAGGGCAATAATCATATTGGACTGCAACGAGCTAATGTCCGCATTCATGCAGCTAGCTTCCATTCATTCATTCTCTTTTTCAGTGTCGTCGTGTGCTTACCAGCCCTCTTCAGTACTAGAGATACAGGTGCCTATAAATAAGCCAGGAAAAAATCCTGCTCTCATGGAATTTGCATTCTAATGGAAGAAAATGAACAATAAATATATGAACAATTTATTTTCCGATGAAAACATGATACAAATCTTTGAAGGAAATAAATTGGGTGAAATGTTGATTAGCTAGCATTGTGGGAATGTGAGTGGGAGTCAGGGAAGCCGTCTCTGAGGGAGGTGATATTCGAGGAGAGTCCAGAAGCATAATGGAGGAGAACTACTCACAGAACTGGGGATGGATCGTGAGTCCCCAAGGAAAGATTGAGCTTGGCATGCTGGAGGAAGGAGAGAGGCCACTCTCCCTTGGGGAGCATAGCATGAACCCCCAATAGATGGCGTGTTCCTTGAGATCCTGGGCAGAATCTCATACCTCACCATAATCATAGGCTCTAGGCTGGTACCCAAGATGTTAATAAGTATTTGAATGAATAGATACGATTTTGAAATTATATTTTCTTTGGTATTTCACACCAAAAACTAAAGAGGTCTTATATTTTTTAGAGCTTTTATCCTAAGAACTATAGTGAAATATTCTCCCCCCCAGCTTTATTGAGATATAATTGACGTATAATATTGCATAAATTCAAGATGTACAACATGATGATTTGATATATCAGTTACCACAACAAGGTTAGTTAATATATCCATCACCTTATATAGTTATCTTCTTTTTTTTTCTTTTTTGTCATGGGAACATTTAAGATTTTCCCAGTTAGCAAATTTCGAGGATACAATACAATACTGTTAACTATAGTCACCATACTGTGTATTAGATCCTCAGAACTTACTCATCTTATAATTGAAAGTTTGTGTGCCTTTGACCAACATCTGCCCATTTCCCCCCAACGTTCAACCACTAGCAACCACCATTCTGGTCTGTTTCTATGAGTCTGACTTTTTAAAATTCCATGTATAAAGAGTACTTTTTAAAATTGCATGTATATTAGAGTAATAAACTCTTCAGGAGAAATTCCCATTGAGAATTAAGGGGAAAAAAGTAATTATTGAGGAACAAGTCTGAAAACTCTTCCAGAAAGATGCTCAGTTGGGGAAAATTCTTTAAAATAAAAGTCACAGAATTGGAGGGAGAAGTTGGTTTCTCTTAGAAAAATTCTGCTTCAAAAGGAGGGATCCTTCAAGAAATAAAAACATTGGCTGCCACGGAAATTAAGGAATAAGCAAGCTACAAATATTCAAGACCTTGTGAAGCTGGGGGGTGGGATTAGGGAGTTCCTGTGAGTAGTGAGTGATGATACAGAATTAATATCTTAATATGGAAAGATCACAAGGAGTTCTACTGATGAGAAGACAACTTAAAAAGGATGTGGTTAAGAGATAATAGAGCCTTTTTTTTTAAATTCACATACTTCACAATGCTTTGTTTGTTTGTTTTGGATCTCTAGGGGCTAAGGGCTTTCCTAACCATTCCCAGGAGTCTTTTGTTTGTTTGTTCCTGTATTTTGGCAATGCATCTATTTATATTGATAAGAAGAACTATCTAACTAGCCAGGTGAGTAATATGCATTTTAACCCCAGGGTGATTTTATCCCCTAGTTGTGCAGACCAGGCACTACTAGACCAGGTAGCGATCTTCTCTAAAATGAAAAGCAACACAGAATAGAGATCTGAAAAGAAACCACAAACAACTCCCAAGAATGAGACTAATGGCTAATTCAATGGCTGAATAATGTGCTGTTTTAAAAAGACCAGATTTGTCTTTATTCACAACAAATTCATTAAAGTAAACTTATCTGACACCAAGATTATGAAGCATTTCTTTAGATGGAGGGTGTAGCCTTTTTGGAGTATGAGTGCAACAGGAGTCCCAGCCTGAGTCTAAGAAACTCTAGACTTTGGAGGGGAGGGGAGAATGAGTGCAGCGAGGTGGTTGTCACTTAGAGCTCACTCCAGGCCCAAGCCCTACTGGAATTGTACCCAAGCCACGTAGAGAGAGAAAGAGGGAGCAGGGTTATCAGAAAGAAAAAACACGAGGAGCTTTATTTAAAAACATGATGCCGGGCACCTGGGTGGCTCAGTGGGTTGGGCCTCTGCCTTTGGCTCAGGTCATGGTCTCAGGGTCCTGGGATTGAGCCTCGAGTCGGGCTCTCTGCTCGGCAGGGAGCCTGATTCCTCCTCTCTCTCTGCCTGTCTGTCAAATAAATAAATAAAACTCTTAAGAAAAATAAAATAAAATAAAATAAATAAAAACATAACGCCAAGGCAGGAGCAAAGCTGACTGGCTGCAAAATGGCAAGAGAAGAGGGGCGTCTGAGTGGCTCAGTCATTATGCATCTGCCTTTGGCTCAGGTCAAGATCCCAGGGTCCTGGGTTTGAGCTCCACCTCGGACTCCCTGCTCTGCGGGGAGTCTGCTTCTCCCTCTTCCCCTCCCCATGCTTGTGTTCCCTCTCTCTCTGTGTCTCTGTCAAATAAATAAATAAAATAAAATGGCAAGAGAGGAATGAAACATTTTTTCCTTCTTCCCAACACAACACTTGAAGCTTTAAGCCTTTGACACAAAAGAGGTTGTTACCTGTGGGACTCGCAGACATGACCGCATGCAGAGCTTGCCCAGTGGGATGGGTCAGCAGGAAGTGTGACCAGTAAAGGCAGACTTCTCCAGGACCACGTGTAGTATACACACCCAGGGGCATCTAGAAGTACTTAAGAGCCTCAGGCAACTGAGGTCCCGCAGAAGGTACCCATGGAAGGTAGGGTTAGAGGCCTACAGAACGTGATTTCTTCTTCTTTTTTTTTTTTTTTAAAGATTTTATTTACCTATTTGACAGAGAGAGATCACAAGTAGGCAGAGAGGCAGGCAGAGAGAGAGAGGAGGAAGCAGGCTCCCCGCTGAGCAGAGAGCCCGATGCGGGGCTCGATCCCAGGACCCTGGGATCATGACCCGAGCCGAAGGCAGAGGCTTTAACCCACTGAGCCACCCAGGCACCCCCAGAATGTGATTTCTTCTTAATGGGATTCCCTTAGGACCCTGAGGCTATGGACGCCTGGGAAAACATGGATTAAATAAAATCCTGCATTCTGTGTGGGACAGATGTAAGGGATAACTGAAGTGAAATTAAAGAACAATATGACTCTGTGCAGTGTTCCTCATATCAAAATTGGAGAGTTGGATGGAAAATACATTGAGACCACAGGCCTGCCACGAGTAATGTATGCTTTTATATGTTTTGACTGAATAAAAAGCATATCCAAGATGTTATTTGGTGACCTAGCATCTCCAAAAAACTTGTAAAGCAAATTAATTACAGAATTTATAGTTACAAGAACATTTTCCCAAGTTCTTCTGGCTTCATGTTTTTTACTCCCAAATCTTGTTAACTTCTAATATACTTGTGATGTGGATTCCTTCTTAATGCAAAACACATTTTAATATTCTTGTTTTTGGCAAGGTTTCACACAAACATGTTACTTCCAGAAAGTGACTTAGTAAGAAATGTTAATAGAAACACCTTTATAGTCTTCTTAGGTGTTGAGTCTTCAGAAAAATTTAGGGTCAGATTTTTTAAATCCTATAATTGCTAAAATTAGCACATTAAAAAACTTAACTTTTATTCTGGGTAGTAAATAAGCACTATGGAATTGCATAGAAGATAAAAGAGAGATGAATACTAATTTAAAATTTTAGTGTTCATGGGTTTTTTTGAATTACAAAAAATAGCATTCTAATTGTAAAACATCTAGAAAAAGTTGAAACACATTAATAAAAAAACAAATCATAAACTCCATAATCCCAAGCTGTTAAGACAACCAGTGTTAATATGGGGCTGTTTCTTTTTTGTATTCTTTTATATGTATTATATGTACATTTATAAAACAGGATTATATTGTATAATAGTTTTTATATCTTGCTATATTTTCACCGTGTTTTCGTAGCTTTTATTTCTATAGTAACTTAAAGCTATAATTACATTTTTTTCTATTAGTGAGATTCTTTTTGTTATTAAAAGCAGTTTGAAATATGTTTATCTCTGCTTATCAAGCTTAAGAATGTAACTATCTATTAATTACCATCTATGTAAAATGAGAACTCTTTCAGGGTTTTACTCTCCCTCTCTACTTCACAATTTTGACTGATGTACTCTGGAATTTAGATCTACATTTTTGTTTTGTTTTGTTTTGTTTTTGAGGGAGAGAGAAAGGGTGAGTGACCAGGGTGGAGGAGGGGCAGAGAGAGAGAGAGAATCTGGAGCAGACTCCCCGCCTACTGAAGAGCCCAACCAGGAACTGGATGTCACCACCCTGTGATCATGACTTGAGCCGAAATCAAGAGTCGGACACTTAACCAACTGAGCCACCCTCGTGTCCTAGATCTAAATTTTTATTGTTATTGTACATTATTAACTTTTCTTTGGAGACTGATTTTTGAAATTTGTTTTGTCTTATAACCATATTAATGACAGTTTTCCAGACGTTACTCTAGGTTGACTTAGTTTTGTCGCTTCTCTTTTTATCATGTTACTTTCATTCTTGAGGTCTTTATCTTGATCCATCCCTAGGCTGGCTGGATCGTATCTCTAAACTGTGAATGCAATACTTTATGGTCACCGGCCTGGTTTCCCCTACAGATGATCTCTTGATCGAGTATATTGTTCTTTTCCTCCCCAGCTTGGAAGCCAGTCTCTATTTCCTGCTGCTCTTTGGTTCTCTGGAGGAGAAGTGGATGGTTTTTCTCCCCTTGGGGGAGTGAGTCTCAATCCTGGCTGCACAGTCAAGTCACTGAGGGAGATTTTTTAAATGTCAGTGCCCAGGCTCTATCCCAGAGTAATTAAATCAGAATGTTTAAGGATGGAGCCCAGACACTGGTATTTTTTAAAGGCTTACCCAATGATTTTATTATTTTTTAAAATTTATTTATTTGAGGGAGGGAGAGAGAGAGAAAGAGAGTGAGCATGAGAGGGGGGAGGGTCGGGGGAAAAGCAGACTCCCTGCCGAGCAGGGAGCCTGATACAGGACTTGATCCTGGGACTCCAGGTTCATGACCTGAGCCAAAGGCAGTTACTCAACCAACTGAGCCACCCAGGCGTCCCTCACCCAATGATTTTAATCAGTCACTGGGGTTGAGAACCACTGCTTACAAAATAAGCTGTTCTTTCTGGCCCGGATGCTTATAGAGGTTTTTTTTCCCTTCTCCTTAAATCTTGAAATATTCAACAGGAAATGTCTAGGTGTCTGTGTCTCTTCCTTACCTCCTGGTAATCTTCAATTCTATAAACTCAGCAATTTCCTCCAGCTATTCCTTTGAATATTGCTTCTATCGTATCTCTTCTATTTTCTCTCTCATGGATGCCTAAGGCCATGTTCAATCTATTTCCGGGATCTCTCCCTTATCTTTTCCTTATTTTCTCTCTTCATTTTATCACTGTTCTCAGTTTGTTTACAAAGCCATCGGGACTGCTTCTGGATCTTTTGGGGGTCATAAACTCTGTTGAAAATTCAATTAAAGTTGGATTCTATCCTCCCCCGCCCTGCCCCAAATGGCCACATCATAAAGTTACATATCACTTCACAGACCAACTCTTCAGATCTCTGTGATCCCTACATGAAAGCTCCTGTCCCCATGAGAGACTCCTGGTCTAAATGAAGTTTTATTCTTGCTCAATATCAAAAAGCAGGGGAGAGAGATAGGCTCAGAAAGTGAGTGTGTGTTCCTGCACACACATGAAGTCCACTGGGCCTCGTGGGACGGACACTGCTCTTGGTTTGCTTGGATGACAGGTAAGTTGCAAGGTTTTCGTGCTGTTCTGACTGGGTGTCCACCATTATTTTCCAGTCACTTGTTCTTGCCCTGCAGGACTCATCTACTCTATGAGGGCTGGCAGAAATCACTTGGATTTTCTAGCAAGGTACTCTCCTCTCCCCGTCTCCTAAGTTTTTATTTAGAAATCTAAGATACAATGGATGGAGGAGGAAAGGGAGCATCCCTCTCTTCAACACAAGTGTATAACCTCTGTACCCCAGTCCTGCGAAGTCACCAACAGGAATAGCTCTTCCTGCTCTCTCCATAGATGTTGTTCCGTTATGTTTGGGCTTCAACTATGGCAAGGGAGAAATCTAAAAAAAATTATTTTCCTTTCTAGGTAAACAATATTTTTCTTCTGCCAGATTCTCATGGGAGTCTTTCTCTTCCTTTGAAATTCAGACTTTCACCAGGATGTGTCTTGATTTCTTTTCATTTGTTATTTTTTTCCTAGTATCTAGGAAGCTATGTTGATCTGCAGATTGAGTTTTACCTTTAGGGACACCTGGGGGGCTCCATCAGTTGAGCATCTGCCTTTGGCTCAGGTCATGATCTCAGTGTCTTAGGATCGAGTCACCTGTCAGGCTTTGTTCTTGCAGGGAGTCTCCTTCTCCCTCTGCTCCCAGCTCGTTCTTGCTCTCTCTCTCTCTCTCTCTCAAATAAACAAATAAAATCTTTTTAAAAAAATTCTACTTTTAGCTTATAAACATTTTCTTTGTGGTTTTAAATAATGCTCCTCTTCCTTTTGTTTAGATCTTTTCTTCAAAACTACCATTATCCACACAGTGGCCCCTCATGGTTAGTGTTCCAACATCTGTTTTCTCTCCAAAGACACATCTCTCTTCTCTGCTTTCCCTTTCTTGTTGCCATGCAAAAATTCAGCAAGCTTGTCAGCTGTACTAAGGATATGGTTTTCTACACTGTTGGTTCTGCTCTCCACTGCTTCTAACAAAGTACGAAAATCTCACAATTGCAGAATTAATTTCAGATGCTTTTTTTCCTTAGTCCCCCAGTTCCCTTTTCATTTCTATTTCTTAACTGATGCCCTCCTAAACTCTGTTCAATTTATCTTGTATCACTTGTTTCCAAGTGTGCAGCATTTTTTAACAAGGATTTCTTTATTTATTTGAGAGAGAGAGAGAGAGCGCGCAAGTGGGAGAGGCAGAGGGTGAGGGAGACCAAATGTCCCCCAGACTCCATGCTGAGTGCAGAGCCCAACTTGGGACTCGATCTTACAACCCCCAGATCAGGAATCTTGCCGAAACCAAGTCAGACACTTAACTGTGACACTGGGCACCCTCTGAGTGCACAATTTTTTTTTTTTTTATAAATTAAGAGCATAATACAGATGCATCTAAAAATTTTTGTTCTTAACATATGCATGTTTTCTCTGATGTGAGCCTCTTCTATCTTTTGCATTGCTGTCTGTTTTCTTTCCTTTATCCTACAAATTCCTCTGTGGGTTATGGCAGAACTAATTTGTTTTCCCTCCATACCTATTTTGCCTTTGTCTTTCGTAAGAGAACTCTGCTTTCTAGCTGGGCACCTGGCACCTGGAATAAAATCCACATCCTAGACTGCCTTATAGCTAAGTGTGCTCATAGAATGAGTTCCACCACTATGGATAACTTCTGGGTAGTGTTTCTCAGTGGAAGGGAGAGTGTCCCTTTGTCATCTTTTCCTACAGCTAGAATGCAAATGTAATGATTGCAGCTAAAGGTCCCCTCTTGGACAGTGAGGTAAAAACCATGTGCCAAGGATGGCAGAATGGTAAGATAAAAGGAGCCGGTTGAGCAGCACCAGATTAGGACTGGACTGTCTACTCTGGACTTCTTTTAGGTGAATAATTCTATCTTCTTTTAAGTCAGTATTACTTTGCGTTTTCTGTCACAACCAAAACCCAGGATCTTTTGGAGGTCATAGATGCAAAATGTCTTTGTTGTTTATTTATATTTACAGTGAGAGTTCTTTTTAGCTATCTCCACCAGAAACCAGCTAAGGGTTTTTGTTTGCTTGTTTGTTTGGTTGTGTTTTTTTACTCTTTTTCTTAAAAATACTTTTAGGGACCTCTTAAGTCTAAAAAGGAGGTGTGTGGTTGATTCCTTAGACAACCTTGGGGAGTCAGGGCCATGTGCAATCCTGGAAAGGAAACTTTGTCTCTGTCATTCCCTCCCCTTTTTAACAGAAGTATAACCAACATATCATAAGTTGCATAAATTATATCGATGCAAATATATGTATTTACCATCCGAATCTAGAAATAGCTTATTTCCTACAATCCAGCGGGGTCTCTCTTGTCTGCCTCCCAGTCACAGTCCTTGCTCTCCTGACCTCCGTTGCTGTGGACTAGATGAAGTTAGAGATTAGATAACTTTGGACTTCAGACATGTGCAATCATTCCGTGTGTACCTGTGACAGCCACACGAGTGTGTCACTTAGATCACCCTTCAAGGGATAACCCACCACAAGGAGTGCAGTTAGTTGACAATCCCCAGGTGTGTACGTGTCTCAGATTTTGTTGTTGTTGTCATTGTTGGTATTTATTTATTTCTATCAAAGGATGTTCGACAGGCAGTGTTATGTTAGTTTCAGGTGTACACCAGAATGATCCGACAAGTCTCTAGGTCATGCTCTGCTCACCACAGTGTAGCAGCCACCTGTCACTGCACAGATGCCATTCCAGTGCCATTGACTATATTCCCTAAGCTGGGCCTTTTGTCCTGGTGATGCTTCAGCTTTTGAGTTAGGGTCAATGATTGAACTGATCTGCCAATGAATGAACATGGTGGTTCCAGGGCTTTCCATTTCCAGCTACTGAGAGACCCCGCTTTATGCTGAAGCTCCTCGATGAGCTCGCTCAGATCTTCCAGGAGCCGCACTGAAGGCTGAGTCTCTTTCTACCCAGCTTGTGTCCTTTCTCTTCTAAATGTCAGGCTCGGAGGCTCTCCCTGCCCATTCCTGTTTCCAGGAAATCTTTTGTGCTTCTAACTCAGTTTTGGCATCTGCTTCTTGGAGGATCCAACTGTCATCCTACTTTTTTGAATCTGGCTTGTTTTGCTCAATAGGGTGTTGAGACTCGTCCATGTTTTTGCATATAGCCATAGTCTGTTCTTCTTTCATACGGATATGGATATTCTAAATACATGGACTTGTTCTACTTGGGCTTCATAAATAAAGCCATGGCCATCCTTGCACACGTATCTCAATAGATACAAGTATTCGTTTCTGTAGGATGTATACCTCAAAGTAGAGTTCTGGGCCCTAGGTATATACGTATGTTTAGTTTTAGTGGCCACTGTCAAACATCTTCTTAAAGTGATTTTTTAAAAAGCAGTTTGCATCTATGCCAACCATGTAAGAGTGTTCTCATTGCTCCACATCTTTCCCAGCACTTGGTATTGTTAACCGCTCACTTTCCTGTGACTAATAACGTTCACAACTATTAGTCATGTTCTAAAGTGACTGTTAAAGTATTTTGCCCATTTTTAGTTTGTTTTTCTGTTTTATTCTTATTGATTGGTGGTAATTCTTTATATAGTGTAAATATGAGTCCTTTGTCAGGTATATGTTTTGCAAATATCTTCTCCCCATCTGTAGCTTGTCTTATTAACTCTCTTAATATTGTCCTTTGACAAATGTAACCTCTTTGTGTTAATGAAGTTCGGTTTTCTAATCTTGTATTTTCTAGATGGCACTTTTGATGTTCTAGCTAAGACATTTTGCTCAGAGATCCTGAAGACATTATGTTTTCCTCTAGGAGCTTTATTGATTTACGTTTCACCTTTCTGTCTGTGATCCATCTCCAATTAATTCTTATGTACTGTGTGAGAGTGAAGTCAAAATTGAAGAAAATATGGTTATCTAAATTTCAGCTTATAATGTTTCTTCTTGGCATTTGGTGAAAGGGCTGTGCCATTTTACAGATTTTGTGGCAGGCTTCCAGAGGCACCGCCGAGCTCCATAACTGCCCAGGCCAAGGTTTCTAATCCAGTTCCTGCTGTATCATCAGGGAATGCTGCTGCTAGCAACAGTCTGCTCTTTGGGAGGAAGGGGAAGATGGTGGTGGGGGGGGTCACTTAGGCCTTGCCTTCATGCCCAGCTCTGCAGAGGCAGTGAAGGTCTCCAAAACATGGGGAAATCATCAAGTAATATAACCATGGCCACCCTGCACGAGCTTTCTGCTTGAAACCTTTACTGTTGTTTGTCACCTTTGCTACTCACAAATTTGCACAATTTTCCAGAGCCAAAAGAATCACTGATATGGTCCCGCAGTCAGCATCCAGGCCTCACCCTTCCAGGTTAAGCCACTCCTTTGGTGTTTGGACCATTGGCCTTGGATTTTTTTTTAAAAATCTGGTCCCAACTGCACAGGATTTAGAAGAAATTCTTTGAAGTTTCTGGCATTTGTATGGCTTCCTTCCCTAGCTTCCAGTACTGATTTAGAGTTTTGCATATTTTTAAATTTTCTAGGTCATTTTGGATGGGACAGGGAGGCAGGTGGTTCAAATATGTGCTCCCAGTCTCCCACATTTCCCCTGAAATTTACTAGGACTTTTTTTTACTTTTAGTCTTATGGGGATTGTGGAAAAAAACCTCTGCATTAGTTCTAAGAGAAAATATATTTCTAAGAGAAAATATATTTACTACTAATAGTAAACTATTAATACTGGCAATTAGGATTTACTAGTCATTCATTTGTACATTTATTGTATATTTCATTCTAGTCTTTTTTTTTCTAGGCACTTTTTGAAAATTAAGTGAGATCTTGCTTTATGTCAAATTTATATATTATTTATAAAACTTTTTATTGTACTATGAGCATTTCTCCATGTTTGTTACTGATAAGTTTTCTTTTATATGTATATTATAACCCAATTTTTAAATACCTTGTAGATGTGAATGCATATCTTTATTTATTTTTAAAGATTTTAAAGATTTTATTTATTTATTTAACAGACAGAGATCACAAGTAGGCAGAGTGGCAAGCAGAGAGAGACGGAGAAGCAGGCTCCCTGCTGAGCAGAGAGCCTGATGCGGGACTCAATCCCAGGACCCTGAGATCATGACCTGAGTCGAAGGCAGAGGCTTTAACCCACTGAGCCACCCAGGCGCCCGCATATCTGTATTTATTTGTACAGGCAAAGCAAAAATTGTGGAAAGATATGGACTAGGCTGTCAGCAGTTAGAAGTGAGGATCTTATAGTAGGAGAGAGAGACCATTGCTTTTACTTCATCAACTTGTATATTTTTAAATTGTTACCACAAAATGCTTTTTATTTTTTAATTTTTTTAAAAATTTTTAAGGATTTTATTTATTTATTTGAGAGAGAATGAGTGATAGAGAGCACAAGAGAGGAGAAGATCAGAGGGAGAAGCAGACTCCCCAAGAGCTGGGAGCTCGATGCGGGACTCGATCCTGGAAGTCCAGGATCATGACCTGAGCCGAAGGCAGTTGCTCAACCAACTGAGCCACCCAGGCACCCACAAAATGCTTTTTAAAACAAAAATGTTCTTTGTTTCTATAATTTTTTTAGTTCAATGAATATTTATTATCCACTCCATTATGTTGTTGTTTAAGTAGTTTCTATTTTTCTTATAACATAAATGTCTCTGTTGTTAAAGCTTCACACATACACACACACATTCCTTGGGATGTATCTCTGCAGATAGAATTACTCCATAAGAACATTTACAAGCCAAATCATTTTCCAAAATTATGTATACATTTTCTATTTCACCTGTGTAATTTCACCCATAAAACAATCCATTTGTCTCTATTATAATTAGGCTGGCAGTTTATGATAGAAAATAAAAACTAACAGTGGCAAAAACAAAAGAACAAGCAAATAAATAAAGTCACTAATAGGTACTTCAAAAAAATAAAGATATTAAAAGTTAAAAAAAAAAAACTAAACTAAACTAAGTGGTTAAAATACCTAAGGTGGACAAAGTTTCATTTATAAGATTCCCAGGGATGCCTGCGGGGCTCAGTCAGTTAAGCGGCTGCCTTCGGCTCAGGTCATGATACCAGGGTCCTGGGACCAAGTCTTGCATTGGGCTCCCTGCTCAGAGGGAGCCTGCTTCTCCCACTGCCTGCCACTCCCCTGTGTGTGCTCTCTCTCCCTCTCTGGCAAACAAATAAATAAAATCTAAAAAAAAAAAAAAAAAAGACTCCCAGAAGGCCTTGTGTTTTGTTAAGTCCAGGGGTAGCAATACAGAATGACATGGTAATTAGGGTAGGGCAATTTCATTTCCTCTTTGTAATGTGTCTGTTCACTTCCTTCACTTATTATCAGAACATTACATTTTAAAAGCACCACATAGGACTTCAATGTTCCTTTTGTTTAAATATTCCCTGTTTTGGGGCGCCTGGGTGGCTCAGTGGGTTAAAGCCTCTGCCATCGGCTCAGGTCATGATCCCAGGGTCCTGGGATCGAGCCCCACCTGGCTCTCTGCTCAGTAAGGAGCCTGCTTCCCTTCCTCTCTCTTTGCCTGCCTCTCTGCCTACTTGTGATCTCTGTCTGTTAAATAAATAAATAAAATCTTAAAAAAAAAATTCCCTGTTTTGATCTGCCCATCAGAACTAGACACTCAGGAACCTTCTGCCCAAATTTTACATGTTCACGTGAATGCCACGTTTGCTTCAAAATTCTGTCTTCTTCTCTTTAAAAAAAAAGCACACAAATCTTTATTCATACAACTAAAGTTCTATCTCCAATTCTTTCCCAGTCTCCAGAATAACTGTTATCCTGTTTTTATCCCTCCCACCTATGGTTTTACACATAGATAGGTATCTAATAATAAATTTTTACAACTGAATAGATTATTAACATTTTAATAGGTAAGTAACTTAATATCTATTTATGAAGGTTCAAAATAATAGGAATAATATTTATAAATACTATGTCTAAATTTTCTTGCAATTTACAACAGAAAGGTTTCTTCATGAAACTGTAACTCTTCAATTCTCATTGTTATCCATGTATCTGACTCTTTGCTAGAAAAGATGGAAAATCCTCACTTGGCAAAAGCCCTGAAGAGAGTGTAGGGAATCATTTTTTAGGTCAAAACAAATCATATTAAATCTCCTCCACTGCTATTCTTCTCCTTGATCCCAGACTGAGAAGAGTTGAGGTAGAGTGGAATTCTGGGGAGCATGAATCATTCTATATTTGTTAAAAAACAAGAAAAGAGTTCACCATTAAAGTAATCTCTACTCAAAAAAATGTTTCTACAAAGAAAATCTCAGGCCCAGTTGGCTTCATTGGTGATATTAACCAAATGTGTAGAGAAGGATTAACACAAATCCTTCACAAACTCTTTCAAAAAATGGAAGAGAAAAGAACACTTCCCAACACATTCCATGACACCAGTATTGCCCTGAAACCAAAACTAGACAAAGACATCACAAGAAAAGAAAACAGAAGACCACTGTCCTTTATGAATACAGATCTTAAAATCTTCAACAAAATATTAACAAACCAAATCCAGCAATGTATGAAAAGGATTATACACTGTGACCAAGTCAGTCTTATCCCAGGAATGCAAGGTTAGCTCAACATGCAAAAGTCAATTACTATAATACATCATATAAATAAAATAAAGGCTAAAACCGTGTGATCATCACAATAGATGGAGAAAAAGCATTTGAAAAACACATTTCATGTTAAAGACACTCAACAAACTAGAAATGAACAGGAACTTCCTCAACCAGATAAAGGGCATCTACAAAATTTCCACGACTAACATACACAATACTGAAAGACTGAAAGCTTTCTTCCTATGATCAGAAACAAGGATGTCTTCTCTTACCACTTCTTTTTTTTTTTTTTAAGATTTTATTTATTTATTTGACAGATAGAGATCACAAGTAGACAGAGAGGCAGGCAGAGAGAGAGGAGGAAGCAGGGTTCCTGCTGAGCAGAGAGCCCGATGTGAGGCTCAATCCCAGGACCCTGGGATCATGACCTGAGCTGAAGGCAGAGGCTTTAACCCACTGAGCCACCCAGGCACCCCTACTCTTACCACTTCTATTCAGCATTGTACTTGTGGTTATAGCCAAGGAAATGAAGCAATTAAAGAGATAAAATGCGTGCAGAGTGGAAAGAAAGAAGTAAAGCTATCTCTATTTGCAGATGACAATGACCTTATCAGAACCTGTGAATTCAAAGTGTCTGTCAGGGTTGGCTTTTGTTTTTTTTTTAAATGTAGTTAAGAATAAAGATCAGAGGTAAATAGTTCTATCTGAGCAGGACTTGTGATGGCAATGTGTTTGTCACCTGTAAACCTTTAGGCCATAGGCTGGAAGTTGGAGACTGAAGAAAGAAAAGGAATAATGACACTGGGTAATAATGTAAAGGTCTATTTTCAGAGTTTATTTCAGGGTAAGTCATTGCAGATTATCAGAACATTTAGAAAGCTTTTTCCATTTAGGCACTATGATCTCTAAGAATGATTATTTCAGAAGTGTGTGTGGGTGTGTTTACCCAGAGGGCACACAGAGTCAAGATCAGAAGATCACAAAGAGAATGAGAAGTCATGTCTCCACTTGACTCTGGCAGAGGAAATCCTGAAAATATTGGGAAATGGGTTGGCAAAGGCCACCCTGGATTGCTGTTGTTCTAGGTAACAATTTTATAATAGTTATTCTGGATGGAATCATTCAGATTTTGAGAACTAGACTTCTGTTGATTATTGTGTCTGATGGGTTGTTTGGTTACTGAAACAGATTGTAGGTCAAGGCATACCACTGTGGCCAGGAAGTTAGGGTTTCTATGAATGGGTGGAGATTCTCACTAAAAGAATTGGAATGTGACCCTTAGCAGGAGAGGGTGGAAGTGGAGAGGTGATCCTAAGACAAAAGTCAGACCTGGAACTGAGGTATGCCAATGAGTAGAACTCTGCAAGAGGTTTCCTTTATTTGGACTCTGGAAACAGTTATATATAGTATTCATGGCTTTATCTTAGCCTTTACTTTTGAGTAAGTAATAAACCTACTGAATACAAAATTTTTTTTTAAAGATTTTATTTATTTATTTGAGAGAGAGAGTGAGAAAGAGTATGAGAGGGGAGAAGGTCAGAGGGAGAAACAGACTCCCCATGGAGCTGGGAGTCTGATGCGGGACTCAATCCTGGGACTCCAGGATCAAGACCTGAGCCGAAGGCAGTCGCTTAACCAACTGAGCCACCCAGGCGCCCCTGAATACAAAATTTAAAAGCTATAGAATACACAGGGAAGGGAAACCTTCCACCTACCCCCGACATTTCCTCTGATCAACCTCAAATCTTGAACAGTCTTGTTCAATGGTGCTCTGAGACCTGAGGGATGAGACAATTAAGAGAAATGTAGCCTTGCAGCCCCACCCCTCCTCCGAAGCTTGGCGGTGGCAGCATAATTTGGGGAAGGGTGGGAGGGAGATAGCTGTCCAGGAGTTTGGGATAGCGCCTAGCGCAGTATTAGCAGAAGACCACGGCATGGCTTGGAGTTATTGAAAACCTGTGAGGGTGCAGGTTGCAGTGTGCACTGACGCGGATCTGGTGTGAGGCTCAAAGCCTCTGCCTCCAAATGTGCAAGTGCAATGTGACCCCCGATGGAATGGGGCCAGGTTGGGGGTGGGGTGGGTGGGGAATTAAAGGGAAGGCTCCTTCCTGCTCTGACAAGAATGGAGGCAAGCCACTTGGCAAACAGCCTGCATGTGGATCAACTGGGAACCGACATGCCTCACAAACACACACATGAACAACGGGCATTTTTAAGAGGACAGGGCTACAAGATTGTTTTCTCCCCACAACCTCTGCCTTTCATTGCATCTCTCCACTCACCTGTTCTCCTTCACCTTCTCTCTGCTCTTTCACTCCCCACCCCCTTATCAGACCAACACGTGAACTTTCTTTATTATAGTTTCCTTTCTCTTACCCCAAAAGAAAAATAATTTTGATAGAAAAGAGAGGTCTCATTTGATTCTCTAATGATATCATTTTGTGTCTATTCAAGGCGAGTCATTTAACCTTTCTGAACCTTAATTCCCACATCTGTGAAACTGATGACTACTTACATATTTCCCAGGCTTGCTGAGTAAAGCAATTATAAAGCACTCAGCAATGTGAAAAATAATGTAGAAATTAAGAAATCTGCCAATTCCTGGTTTGAGCATTTTGGGTGCTGCCATCTGGGAGCTCTCAGGCAAGCTCTTGACGTAGGACCACCGGCCTTGGAGAAGACAAGCTATTGGAGATTCTGCTGGTCTCACAAGACGGGTGTAAGTCTGCACAAACCTGCCTCTTCCACAGGAAGAAAGAAGAGAAAGTGGGAGACTAAGATCTGTGGCTTGGAAGGGCGGGCCACGGAGAGGACAGGGTTGCTGCCTGATGGCCACTGAGGGCAATAGTACTATCAAGAAACTGAGATTTGGGCTGACCTCAGTGTGGGGAAGGACAGCCTGGGATTTTGTGCTGAGACAAGAGCTTCATCGGGATCAAATGACTTACAGTAACCTAGAGCACATTTCCTCTATGAGGAATAACCATATAAGCTTAGATGCTTATAACCATGCAAGCCACATAACCATATAAGGCTAAAGTAAATGAGAAAAAGTTGAAATCGAATCTGTACCTCTGTATATCACTATTTCATGTATAGGTGGTTTTGTTATTTTCCTTATAGTCCAATAGATTCTACAGTGAGAATCTTTATTTACAGAAGCTGGAAAAATGAGTTAGAAATAGTTTTATAATGGAAGCAGTCTAAAGGCCCAGATATAGACATGGTCATATAAGTTTGGAACTTTAGGAATCGTTAAAAAAAATAAGATAAAGAGTATAAAAGTCAATATGAAAAGATGACTATGATATAATAAGACAAAAAGAAGGTGTATGTATATTCAGTATGATTAAAACTGTAATATATATTATATATAAACATTAGAAGAAATAATACACAAAACACTAATGTTTTCTGAGGTTTTTAAAATCTATGAGCAATTTTAAAACTTTTTCCAGGGGCGCCTGGGTGGCTCAGTGGGCTAAAGTCTCTGCATTAGGCTCGGGTCATGATCCCAGAGTCCCGGGACTGAGCCCCACATCCAGCTCTCTGCTCAGCAGGGAGCCTGCTTCCTCCTCTCTCTCTCTCTCTCTCTGCCTGCCTCTCTGCCTAGTTGTGATCGCTATCTGTCAAATAAATAAATAATATCTTTTAAAAAAATAAATAAAACTTTTTCCAATTTCAATCTTTTTTTTTTAAGAGAGAGCAAGAGAGTGAGAAAGGGAGAGCCCGAGTGGGGTGAGGGGCAGAGGGAGAAGCAGACTCCTCATTGAGCAGGAGCCTGACACAGGGCTCGATCCCAGGACCCTGAGATCATGACCTGAGCCAAAGACAGACAGTTACTGACAGAACCACCCAGGAACCCCTAATTTTAACTTTTCTTAAAGGTTGCTTATTACTTCAAAACTGAAAATATTAATAAAAATGAAACAACTACTTTTTTCAGAATTCCCAGGGATCAAAGGCAACTGTGAACAAAATAGTAAATCCAGAGTACAAATGCTCAGGAATGCTCCAAATCCTGGTGGGCCAGGAGTTGGAGATGGCATCTACCAAGAGAGAGGAGTCTGAGGCCAAGGATGGAGGGTGCAGGGGCTTCCTGCTTCCACCCTTGAGCCCATGGGGATGAGGTGGGCTGTATCTCATGAACTGGGGGGATTCACGTTGTTCTCTGAATGGTTTTGTTTTCTGTGATACCCAAGCCTTCAATAAAATCTTGTTCAAACACACTGGCCTCACAACGGAGGAGAGTAATCTCACGGAATCCGGGGCAGGAACTCTTGATTCAGCTTTTTCTCTCCTAGTTGGGGCAGTGTGAGGAGAGATCTAGGAGCTCTGGTGCTCTACTTTGGCTCTGGTCGCAGGCATTTCCCATCCCCTGCAGGGCAGCGTGGAGCGCCGAGGGAGGAGGAGTCCTAGAGCTGCAGGCGAGCCCGTGGGTGGCCGTGGTCGGGAGCTGGTGGCCTGGCGGCTGCTGAGTGGCCAGTGTTCCTGAGCCATCTTCAGTTCTGCCCACTTTCAGAGTGACACCCAAGCCGCTCAAACTTCTTGATAAAGCCCAGTCATGTCAAAACAAGGTGGAAGATTTGGCACCTCAGGGTCCTTCTCAGCAGTAATGCTTTTCCCCAATTGGTCACCAACTTGCTACCTCCTATAGCTCTTTCCGCCACCCCTGCTGCCACAGCCCGAGCTGTTCTGTGACTTTCCGTCTACTTATGGCAATAACGTGGGAACAAATTTTCCCTTCTCTGTTTTTAGGAGCCCCGCCCCAAACTACCAGAGTCTGTTTTTAAACAGACTTGACCATGTTACTCCTGTATTTTAACCTTTTGAGGCTCTTCACTGATTACAGGATATAGTCTAAATGTCACAGTCTGAGATTTAAGACCCTTGTCTGAGACTTACGACAATTTCTCCCCAGCCACATTCCCCACACCATCTTCTACCACTGGCCTTATGTTCTAGCTCCATGATATTACTTCAGGGTTCTTCTTTTCTTAATCCCTTTCTTCCGTTTCTTTCTTCTCTCTCCCATCTTTCCCTTCCTTTTATCTTTATTTCTTAAAACAACAGGAACAACAACAAAACCCATAGGCATGGGAAATAAAAATGAAAGAAAAGAAAAACTCACAATAGACAACCCCAATGCCTAATTACTTTAGTACCATTTGATAACAATTTATTATTTATGTGCACACTAATTCTAGATTATAGACTTCTGTTTAGATTATAGACATTTTTACTATTCCCCATTTTGAAGACAAAAGCATGTTTCAGAGAAATCATGATGTTTTCTCTTTTTTTTTATTTCACAAATCTCACTTATGGTTTTAAAGATTTTATTTATTTATTTGACATAGAGAGAGAGATCACAAGTAGGCAGAGAGGCAGGCAGAGGGGGGAGGAAGCAGGCTCCCCACTGAGCAGAGAGCCCAATGCGGGGCTCAATTCCAGGACCCCGAGATCATGACCTGAGCCTAAGGCAGAGGCTCGACCTTCTGAGCCACCATGTGATTAAAACCATGGTTTTAATCACAGGTTAGAAGGTATAAAATTTAGTCCTTAAATGCAGAAGAGCAAGGTACCTAACTTTCTTTTCTTGGCTGTGACTCAGGATATGAACTCTTCCGGGTGTGGAGAAAACATAATTTCAGTCAATTTGCCATAGCTCTCTTCCTTCTCCTGGGTCGCATCTCGGTTCCAGGGGCCTTGCACTGTTTCCTCAATTTCCTCCCGCCACACTGGCATCTTCTGAGATTTCCATCACCCTGATTGTTCCTTGAGCAGTGTTTAATGGCAGTCATTGAGGGAGCCACTGGAGAGACTCCCATCTAACAACCCATGTGGCCCTTCGATTTCAGGACTCCTTCTGTGCCACTTGTAGGTGTGGGGAGACCACTGTTGAACTCTCACACCATGCTAGAGCTGGGCAGCTGTGCAGGGGAGGTTCTCAACCATTAAATATGCCACTTTTTCTTCTCTGGGGCCTCAACTCCTCTCCAGAGCTCGGCCTGTGGAGTGAAGGACGGGCCCTTGTCACTGCAACCTAATGGTGTCTCTGCTTTTTCTGTTCCCCTTCCAATTCTCCTTTCCTAATCTTTTTCTAGTCTGGGTCCTTTCTCTTCTCCCAAGGAACTCCCCTCAGAAATCTGAAGATTCCCTTTCTCTGTTTGATGTTACCATAACCTTTTCCTGAGACAACAAAGGTCTAATTGGATGCTTGGGCGGAGGGAGGGGTCAAGGCAGAGAAGGAAATACTGAGGAAAATTAATATTTCAAAAAACTCTTCTGACACAGTAGCATAGATAAAACTTTCCTTTCTACTTTTTAAATTGACTGTAAACACATCACATATTATTACCTAGTCTTTAAAATTATAATTCCTAATACTTGCCTAGTACTTTGTTGTTTAAATTTCACAAGGGCATAGGATCGGTTGTGTTCTTTTGGTTGTAAGGACCACTGGAAACTAGCTCTACTGGGGCTGGCTTCGTGGGAAGGGCAGTGGGAGACAGGCTCTGGGTAAAATGCGACTTTAGGATTTTCATACTGCTGCTAGCAATCAGACTTTAGAGATACGTACATCAGCTAGACATACTTGGTTTGGGTTTCTCTCCCTGTTATATTAAACAAAGAAGTTCTAACGTAATGGGCTTCCCAGCATCCCGATGCTTTCCAAAAGATTAAATATGCATCTCATGTCCTAATGTAGTTCACAAGCACATAGACAGCATCAAACACAAGCATTTCAGATACACAGGGTGCTGAAGAACATAAGTAAAAAACTCAGTTAGCTGTGTAAAAATTTTAGTTTGCTGGCCATGATGTGAAATCCAGGACACTAGATTTCAAATCCAATTGTTCAAGTTCAAATTTCCCTGGCACTTGATTTTGTTTGCAGGATATAGGACACGATGATACGTAATATAACGATATGTATAAAATGAGCTCAGATGTGGCAAACTTGTCAGAATGGGGTGAGGAGATCAAGCAAATTATCCCAAAATACGGTTTGCAAACACAGACTTTTCTGTCTTTGAATTGTGTATTTGGGCTGGTGGAGATTGGGTCGTGGGGCAGGACTAAAGTCTCCTGCCCCCCACCCAACCCCCTACAAGGGCCCAGCCTCTGGGGTTAGGTATAGGCTTACAGTATCCCATAGACCTTACTTGCTATATGATCTTGAGCAATTTACTGAACTTCTCTAAATATTCTTTTTTTTCATCTGAAATGCTGATAACCGTCCTACCTGTAGATTAGAGAAAATGTGAAGTGTCTGGCTCATAGTAGGCATTCAGTAAAGTTTAGTTATTATTAGTATTATTGCCTGTGAAAGGGTCTATGAGCATAAACGGGATGATGAGGAAGGAAAGACAAGGTGGAAAAAAAAATGAAGGCCAACAACAAATCATCAGCCTATGATGACTGTCCTTTGGGGAGTTTTAAAAGCTGATCATCTCTTGATTTCATGATACTACCCTTCCCAAGGCCCCACAAGGTATCCTGTGACATGTTCATTAGCTTAAATGATTTTAGCTGCTTGAGATCTTAGATTTTGTAACATCCTTTGTGCTATTGAAGGTTCTCAGGGGAGTTACAAAATCAAGCCTGAGATTTCCTTTAACATATTAACAAAAAAGTCAATAAATAAGGTATCCTCTTCCTAATACAAGATGACATCTCGTAAATGGCTGGCTTCATACCTTGGTTGACACCAGAGTATTACTTCAATCCCTTGCCCCCTCCTTCGATCTTGCTCCTCCACAACCCTCCACCGAAATAAGCACTAGAAGAGAAAAGCTGTAATTTCATCTCAAAGAGATGGTCTAGGTATATAGATGGGACATTCCAAAGGGAGGAGCAGAGTATGTGCTAGGAAGGAAAACCAGAGAGTGAGGACCAGCAACCATGGGAGAGTCACTCCAAGAGAAGAGAGAGGAGGGAAACCTTAAAGTGTGTGGGAGGTGCTGGGAGGTGGTCCTGGGTGTCAGCTTACCCTCCAGTCACCCCCCAGAACAGGGGACCTTACTCAGTCCCATTCTCAAAACTTGTTCTCTTGCATGACCGCTCCAAAAGCGTAAGTCACAACTCCTTTATAAATGTCATTGCTAAGTCTTACCTGACAGCATTCCAGCTACCCTAGGAAATCAGGATTTCTCAGGAAACCTGAGTTTCCCGCCCCTCTTCTGCTCTCAGCCATTCAGGAGAGCTCCAGGAAATGATCTCTTTCAGCCTTAGCGCCTTCCTTTGCATGCTTTGGTTCAACAAATTTCTGTGTAGCATCTTTCAGGAGCCCAGTATCCTGACTCACCCTGATGATGAAACAGAGAAGAAGAGAGACAGAATCTTTGACTTTATGATGTTTATTGTGTAGTGCAAGTAGACAGAAAACAAATAAACAACCAAATGAATAATTACAAACAATGGTGGGTCCCTCAGCCAAAGAAAGAGCACTCAGGCCAATGTCCTTGATAGAGACCCTGAGGCTGGTAAGTTAGGTGAGTATGAGGAACACCTGCAGAGGGAGTGCCAGGGGGGTGGGGGTGGGGGAAGTAAGGGGACAGGAGGCGGGGGGGTGGGGGGGTGGGCTATTGGAGAGGCTGCCCAGGTGGGAGGAGGCTGGGGAGGTGAACATGTACGGGGGAGGCAGGCCATGAGTTTCACATGAAGAGCAATGGGAAGAAGCCCCTGGAAGATTTTAAGCAGAGACGAGGTGATCTCTGTGTGGTTTATGAATATTTCAACACTCCCGTCAGTTTGAAAATTCTACTCTGATTACCCGCTCCTAGTTCTTCGGCCCAAGGAGCTCTTTCAAAAGAAGAGAAAATTCTCTAAAGAGTAGTCCTTGTTTTAGACAATCCCTTTTGAGGTATCTGCTGACTTCTCCTGCCACCTCCGCTCCCATTTGCCTGGAATGTTTACTACTCTACCCTTGTAACAAATCCCCACATTTGAAATTTCTTGGTATTTCCCTACAAACTCCACATCAAGGTGTATCACCCGTACCTTATTGACTTTTGATGAACTATGTTCCAACTTGTCTTTAACTCTCTGTAAACCTAGAGTATCACTTGACTGAAACCTTTAGCCTTAGCATTCTAAACCACAATGATTCTTTTCCATGAAATCATTTACTTTACCATATCATTTGCTTGAGAAGTGTTTGATAAGCTCCTTGTCAAGAAAAAGAGAAGGAATCCAGCAAACATTTGTGTTGTGTCCTGCGTCTCCCACAAAGATAAAGTTGTTCTCTCCAAATTATGGCCTCCAAAGACATCCTAAACCCTTTAGGCTTAAGTGTTTTAGGATATCCAGAGAGAGCTTAGCAAACACCACATGGCGGGGAACCATAACCACAATGTCTGCTTTTAAGCAATTTAGCTCATGGGATCTGAGCAAGGAACTGGTCTTTCAAGACTCCATTTCTCACAGAAGTACATGTAATTTCTTCTCCTATGCTCTAATTTAGTCTGGCAGCACATTGTAATAATTGTGTAGCTTTTGTGTTTTACAGCTTGACTTGAGGAAAGGAGAAAAGATGGCTCTGATACCTTTGGGCTTTGTCTGGGTGGTTGGTGCCCAAAGTCGACCTTTTCGCGCATCTGGTAAACAGCTTTAAGATTCGGAGTCTCTTCTTTTTGTTCTCATGTGCCTGGAGAGCCATAAATGTCAGTCTGGTAACTTCCTCACAAACAGAGCCCATTGGTAAGTCAGTAAAAGCAGGAGAGATGTGCGCTTCCAAGAAGCCTCACAGACACTTCCTTACTTACTGTCCGGGTGGTGGCACAGGGACCCTGTGGGCAGCCAGGCTGCACAGTGTGGACATGGACATGAACTAGGTTTTAGAGCTTCATTGAAAGATATACTTAGCATTCAGCTGGAACAGGCAAGTTAGATGGAATTGCTGTTTTCATCAGGTTTTTCTATAGTTTGAACGATTTGGAATTAAGAAGATTGGATTACTAGGTCAGAAATGAGGGCAATTGCAGTGCGCATACCTTCTTCTTATGATGGTCGTACTTAGGGCATAGGAGTTAAAAAACACAATTTCTTTCCTTGTCTTTTACATTTATGCTCATCTTTTCTAAAAACTCCATTCCACACTCTACTATGTCTAAGTAGAAATTATTTTAAAATTTCCCTCCCTTCAGAGTTATCTGTCAGGGTTTTGTTGGTTTTTTTTTTTTCGCCCTAGAATGTTAAGTCCTCCTGGCAAAGCCTCACAATCTGTTTTCCTTGAACCTACAAGAACCTTGTTAACTGTGTGATACGGAGTAAACCAAACATTTGTGTAGTGTCTGTCTGCCTGGGAGATAAAGCTGTTCTTGCAATTAAAGTCCTGGAAGACATCAAGAACTCCCTTTCGTTTCAGGCATTCGAGGAGAGTTGACTCAAAAAGAAAAAAAAAAAAAAAGATAGTTTTACAGTCTTTGGATGTATGGAGAATCTCACTGTATTACACAGTAAGATACTGAGTACACTTTTGGGCAAACAAATGAAAGAAAACAGTTGACACAGATGAGAACATGTTAGTAATATAATGACAAAAGTTCTTCAAAATTAATTATTTTTGACCAGGTTTTTCAAGTGAAAAGGACTGCTTGATCCTGCCTGATTGAATGCCATCATTTCTTCCTCTTAGGTTCTTGTGTTAAATTTTTCTAAAAGAATAAAAACTTCGAATTCCAATCAATTAACAGTTTAAAAGAAATGTCCATTCATAATAAAGTTTTTTAGATTTTACCAAAGGTGATGGAACGACCAGGCCTAGTTCTCGATTTTCACAGACTACCAAACGTTACCATCCAAATGGCCAGAATTCAATTTTAAAGTCTTCTATTCTTCCCCGAGTTTTGTTCAGAACTTATATCCAGGGTTATGCCAGTTTGTAAACTGTCCTCAAAACCACAGTGACCCACAAATCCCCTTTGAGGATTTGAAATGCTTTGCTTAAGCAGCAAAGGACATATTTTGTGAAAAACTCCTCCATTAAAGAACACAATTATTATAACAGCATGATTTATAAAAAGTAACTTGTCTATTGTTTGGTGAATGATAGTTTTCTGTTATTCCAGGAATGAGTCTCAGTTTCTTTATTTTCTAGATTCGGATCCTCTTATATATAACGGGTAGTGGTGGTGGGAGTCTCCCTCCGTGTGGATGTGTGGGGGCGGGGAGATTGGAGGGAATATGACACACTCAAGTCTAAGTGCAACTTGCAAGATAGTCAAGCCTGGAGAAGCCGAGCTACTGTTCCCCTAATTTAAACGTCCGGCAAGTTGACTTGGCTGTTATTTGTAAGTATTACAGAACATGAATCTGAGCAACAGGATCTCTCCAGCACTTCAACTCACGTTTTGGGTAATTTCCTAGGGGAAGATCTTCATTAAAGGCATCCCCTTCCTTCCCTTTCTCCTTCTCTCCTGTTCTTCCTTGATGTCCACTGGCCAGAATCAGGCAAGGCACTTCAATGTATGCCACTGGTTTCTGGTGAGCTGCAGGCCTGCTCTTGAATTTGAAATTAGATCTTCAAACTAATGCTATCAGCATTTTACCAAAATACTTCACTGATGTGTAGTAACTTATTTAATACAAATGGTAAATGGCAAAAAAAAAATTAATCACAATTGGAGAGTATTAGATGTAATTTCTGCACAAAGTAAGTTGAAGGGTCCCCAGAGGTATTTTCTTCTAACAGCATCAGAGCCATATTTAGGCATGGGCCAGAAAGTCATGCTAGTTGTCTCAAGGGTTCAGTGTCAGGCTTGTTTAGAACAATATGAACTAAGGGGCTTTTAAAGCTCCTTTGTTGATAGGATTCTGTGGTTCTGAGACTCAGAGCCTTGGAATTCCCCAGAAGCAGCCGCAAGAATTTCTAGAGTGTTTTGTAGTGCCCCAGGACAGTTGAAAGTGACCAGTACTCCGATTCCCAAGCAGACTAGGGCTAAAGAGGAAAGGGAGAGAAAGAGGGGGAGGGAGGAAAAGGAAGTACCATGGAAATTTGTTTAATATTTAAGGGCCAAAAAGTATGGCATACTTACCTCTGAGCACTCTCTCCCCTTATATTTTATGTGCATGTGTGTGTGTGTGTGTGTGTGTGTGTATGTGCCTGTGAGAGAAAGAGAGAGAAAGAGGAGAATTGGTACAGTTGCCTTATATTTCGACCTTCATTTCATTTACTTCACACAGTCATCTTTAAATCATTCTCCTCACCCCCTCCCTCCCCACTAAGATCCAGTGCTTATCCTGCTTGTCTTCAGAAGCCTTCCCTGACCACCCCAGCCCGGGGCAATTGGCCCTGTTGGTCTCTCACCTACTATTTGAACTAGCCATTTGGCTCCTATCAATGACAGCCTGATGGTGCCACTTATCTCGCCCCTTATGTATGTCTTATCTGTCCAATTAAATTCAGAGCTCTTAAGAGCAAGAGTGACTATCTTTTTTATTTATTTATTATTATTTTTTAAAACTGTGTCACACATAGGAATTTAGCACAGTACTTTACACACAGTTGTAAGTGGTCAGTTAATTGATTAAATTGATTAAATTGATTGTTAATTGATTAAAACCTTGGGAAAGGAACATGTTTTGCAAGACTACCTTGTTGGCCCAAAGAAGATGGAGGTTTAACAAGCTTCATGCACAGACATTTTTTCTGTATGGGGAATTGATCTACTTCAAGGTTTAAGTTTTTGTGATTTCAGGTTGAGGATAACCTCACTTCTGCTCTGGTCGTAATGCCTTACATTTAATCATCAAGAGAGCCAATCTCGTTGTAGTACCCATTTCAAGTTACATATTTTAACAAAGGAGAGGTTTTGAGGACATCTGTGTTGAAGCGGTTAGAGGGAAAGAAGGACTCAGTGGCTGGAGTTATTTGTGCTTTCATATCCCCCTTCAATATATCAAAGTTTGCTTCTTAAATTTCTCTCGAGAGCACCATTCTTCATAGTAGCCGAAGATCTACTAAGGATTCATTTTCCTTTCTGCTATATTTTTGTCCAGATCATACCGTGCAGCTTAAATTAGAAGTCAGGGGAGTTTTTTTTTTTTTTTTTTGTATCCTGGATGAGTTTAAAATAGAGTTTGTCCCAATAAGCAGTAATGTTGAAGCACTTAATATTTGTAAAGTGCTTAACAATCTTTTACCAGTTTGCCTTTGTAATGGTATTGTTGATGTAGACTACTTATCTTCTGGATTTCCAGATGGAGAAAGGGCAGAGAGGTTAAGTGGCTTGCCTGAGATTTAATAGTATGTTACTAGCAGTGCTCCAGTATTAATGTCCTCAGTTCCTGAGGGGAAAATGTTATCCATGTTTCCTTCCTAATTTTGAAGGAAAAATCACCCCAGAGCTACCCAATATCTGCTGATTTGTAAGCGAGTAGAAGTACTCAGTTCGTGATTTTTATTTGTTAAGAGATCAGAAGGTATTTTAGCAAAATAATACTGATTAAGGAAGTTTTGAGTAACATAGTGCATGAAGAAAGTCATTTTGTGGTATAGAGGGGCATATAAAGAAAGCTACAATAAGACTTTTTCACCACGGTAGGCAAATAATCAAACCTCAGTGTAAAAGCTAATAACAGAGCTGTGCTTTGCCAAACATTTCTTAGTCAATACGGTTTCTGTTTTATTTGAGATGATTGTGCGTACTGAGGGAATTGGGGGATGGGCTCAGACTACTGGTGTTGGGTGGTGGGTATTGGTGAGGTGACTGGCTCCCACCTACTCTCAGGCTCTAGAGGACAACCGCAGGATCCCATCCTACTGACTTATCACTCCTGAATTCAGTAAATGACCTGCAATGACCTGGAGCCCTAGATTTTTTTCTTCTCCAGATCTGTCCAGGTGATTCATAGACGCCTCTTTGCACACAACCGAAGAAATCCATCTTGGGATGCTGTTTTGCGCCAGCTGTTTGTGCTGTGACTTGATTGGTTTCCCTCTTGGGAGATGGACTGCAACTAGAGAGGTGCAACTATTAATAAAATTGATTTTTATCCAAGTTAAATCCCATCTCTGCTCAGATATGCCTGGTTTTTGGTCTGTTGCTCACTTGTTTGTGGAGCGGGATGATATGACTCTAACTTAAACTTCATTGATGAAGCGTTATATTGAGTCCCTGTCAATATTTAAATTCTTGGCCCACAAGCCCAATAATGCTAAAGAATTCTATCCCTTTTCAAGTTCACTGGCCAAGAATCATCAGGTTTTAAGGGAATCCCCTCTTTGGTGAGGCTCTGGAAAACTGGAGAGAGTGTTAACTATTATCTTTCCTCTGCTTCTCTCTACATCAAGACTTGTTTAGGAAGGAAGAGAAGTTTGCCTACTCAATAAAGTCTTCACAGCTCAGATAGTCTTGGCCTCATCTTTGAAATTATTCATCAAGTGGGTGTTGGGAATCCTGTGTATATATATATATATATATGGAGAAAAAAAGGATCAAATCAAGCAAAGCACAAAATTAAAAAATTACTTCTAGGGAAGAGATAATTGTTCTTATTTAAAGTGGTCAGTCTCCTTCGTTCTCTGAGGAAAGACTTTCTGAGTACCCTAGTTAAATAAGTTCACAATAATTCTTAGGGTTTATGTGGAAGAAAAAGTAAAACTTGTCTGTAGCCCTTCTGAAAACTACATTTATCTTGTGCCTGCATAAAGCCTCATCTTTAGAAATATGGCCTTCAATCACTATTACTATATCAATTAAAGTCTAAGAAACTTTATAATCTTAATACTGACTTACTTTTGATAACTGTAACTACCCCCCCTAATACCATTAAGGACCTATTCAATTAGAGAGGACTTTCCTTTCCCTGGAGATTTAGAGTCAAATGAAAAAGTCACTTTGGAAGTGACACCTTAAAACAATGTCACTGTGATAATCCAAGGAGAACATAACCAAAGAACACATTTCTATTTCATTTCACTTATAGTGTGTTTATTACCTATTTATTTCACCCTATCTCTGGAAAAAGCTTGACTTTAAAGATGTTTTTCTTTTTTTCAAAGTATGTCATTGGGTTGTGAGGAAGAAACCTGAGAACCTGTCATGGGGCATTTGGCTGTGTGTACACTAATAAAAACTAGCATTTTGCCTCCTTGTAACAGTTTTTGTTTTTTTTAAACTTCCTTTTGTGAAGGGCGCCTAGGATGAAGATTGGTTGGGCTTCTGCATTAATAGTGGAACATAACAGTAGTTGACATGTATTAGGTGCAGACTATACAAAAGGCAGTGAGACCACCACTGTACGTGTACTATTCTGCACAACAACCCTATGATAATACTAATACAGAGCCCATGATAACGGTAGGGTATCCTGAATGAGCAGATGAATGGGACTGAGCCTTGGATGGTATGGGAATTGCATATGGTCACACTGCTCATGGGAAAGAGAACTGGAATCAGAACTTGGGCAGTTTTATCCAGAGATGGGCCTTGGTCCTTCCACAGTTGCATCTAGCTGCTCCTTGTGGGTCATCATTTGGGAGGTAAGAGAACATCTTCCCATAGGTAAGAGGCTATGGTCTACTGTTTACTGACTACTCCTTCTATGTAGACTCCTAGAACTGATGAACTCAAGAGAAAAAACATTCTCACAAAATACTGTGGAAGAGATGGAACTTAATTTATGATAAAGAATATATATTTGCTGGTGGGCCAAAAGGACTAAGAAAGGACAGAGGGTCTTTATTTTGGTGGACAAAAATTATTGTCATCTCCTCAAAGGCTTGAAATTGTTGGTTTGGGAGGAAGTACCAGCCTGTCAATCTCTAGGACTAGTGATAAGGAAGCATCATAACTGTTTCTCCCTACTCCTGATCAATAAAATGATTTCAGGAAACCAGGAGGAGTTTTCAAGAGAGGCTGCTGCTTTATAGTCAGTGATTTGGGAACCTCAACAAGGATATAATAACCTTAGGGAAATTGTGATTTGAGAAATAATTAATGTGTTTAATAGATTAAATTACACCAAGAATCAATGTGTATACTGGATATGTGTGTGTGTGTGTGTGAGAGAGAGAGAGAGAGAAATGAATCTTGACCCCTGACCTCACACCACAAAAAAAGCCATTCCAGATGTAAAAGGAAAAACAATAAAGCTTCTAGAAAATAGCAAGAAAAATCTTTGTGACTTTGAAATAGAAAATTATCTGTTAAAGAGGGCATAGTAAATACTAAAAATAGGGGCACCTGGGTGGCTCAGTCATGAAGCATCTGCCTTTGGCTCAGGTCATGATCCCAGGCTTCTGGGCCTGAGCCCCTTATTGGGCTCCCTGCTCAGCGAAAAGCCTGCTTCTCTTCTCCCTCTCCCACTCCCCCTGCTTGTGTGTTCCCTCTCTCGCTGTGTCTTCTATCAAATAAATAAATAAAATCTTTAAAAAAATAAATCCTCTTAAAAAAAAAGAAAATACTAAAAATACAGGAAAATAGTGGCATATTAGGCATTGATAAAAGTAAGAGCTTCTGTCATTCAAAAGGCACCATGAAGAGAACAAAAAGGCAAGCCACAGAACAGAAGAATATATTTGGAATGCAAAGAACACAAAAATGACTCAGAACCAGAATTTTTAAAGAACTTCTAAAAATCAATAAGAAATAAAAGAGAAAATCCAGGAGAAAAATGCACCAAAGATTGGAACAGAGATGTACAAAAGAAGATACTCAAAAGGCCAGCAAATATTACTATCCATCAGAGAAACACATATGTGATTTTACTACACTTTAACTAAAAAATGGCTAAAATTAAGAGGACTGACAGTACAAAGAGCTGACAAAGATACAGAATAACACACACTTTTGGTAGAAATGTATGGTGTAATCACTCTAGACAACAGTTTGGCAGTATCTCCTTAAACAGGACATATGTATGTCATATGCCAAATGATATCATTCCTGCATATAACATAATAGAAATGCACCCTATGCGTACAAAAGACTTGTTCACAGCAGCATTATTTACAACAGTCAAAAATAGACCATCAACATGAAAATGGAGAAATGAATTGTGGATATATTCATACAATGTATACCATAGAGCAACAAAAAAGGAATATATTCCCAATACATGCAACAGAATGAATGAATCTCATAAATGTAATGTTAAGCAGAAGAAGCTCGACACAAAATAAAATATTCCATAAGATTATATTTGTATGAAGTTTACAGACAGGCAAGATTCACTGATGGTCATGGTAACAGAATTCAAAATAGTAGGTTATGCAGCATAATCTCACTCACCCTGACTGATACACTACCAGAAATGCCACCTTCTCTCAGAAGCTTTAACTGGTATTCTCTTTCTGCAATGACAAAGGAATATTGCTTGTGTTTCTATTTTAAAGTTCATATCATCCTGCCTTTCTTAATAATTAGCTTCCTTGTTAAATGTCTGCTTTCTTCTTCTCTCTATCATCAACTACTTTTTCATCATATACATACATCTACACTACCTCATTTCAAAAAATATACTCAGATAATGGTAAAGAAAACAAGGTCAAGATTATTTAAGGATACTCCCAATAAATGTTTAAAAACAATCTTTTAATGTAGTATAACATGCATATAAAAAGTGCACAGGGGCGCCTGGGTGGCTCAGTGGGCTAAAGCCTCTGCTTTCGGCTCAGATCATGATCCCATGGTCCTGGGATCGAGCCCTGCATCGGGCTCTCTGCTCCGCGGAGAGCTTGCTTCCTCCTCTCTCTCCCTGCCTGCCTCTCTTGCCTACTTGTAATCTCTGTCTGTCAAATAAATAAATAAAATCTTAAAAAAAAAATAAAAATAAAAAGTGCACAAATCAGAAACATACAGATCAGTTAATTTTCATCAAGTGAACAATCCCATATAATGAATGCATAGATCAAGAAATAGCACTTTTTGTAGCAGCCTAGTTACAACGGTTGCAAAGGAAACCAAAGACCAAATCACAAACTATTATGGTCATTTCTCAAAAGCAGAATGGGGCCTCCCATACCAAATTTGGCTCAGATGTCAAGACTAATAATACCGTATATATAGCAAGATAATATGAGAGGCTTGTCACATAGTGAGGCTTTCTCGGGGGTGTAGTGAAGTTCTCCCAAACTGGTCTAAAAATGACTTGAGAGAACAAGAAAAGGAGACTAGTCTGAGATTTTAATAATAGTAAGAAGGTGAGCCAGGGAGAGTGTTCTTTCATGAGAGAAGAGGCTTGCATGGTCTGAACTTCCCATCAAAGAAAGGTGCACCCAGGGTTTTTTATCAGCTCCTGCAGAAGTGGGACAGAAGGGAAGAGGGAGGGGTGAGGCTTAAAAGATCAGCAGTCTGACATCAAAAAAATGGAGTCAGGGTTTTTATTATGTGAAGACACCCTGCATTTATTTCTTGCTCATGTTACTCGTCCATCATGGTTCGAGCGGGAGATTTGGTCCATGACAACTTTAACTGTCTGAGCGACCGTTATCTGGGACATTGCTAATCACTTTAGTGAACACAAAGGGGAAAAAAAAAGAAGAAAGAAAAAATAGCCCATCTCACACTAAATTATATAGCTTCTGTCCAGAAATGTCATGTGTCACTGTACTTATATTTCATTGGCCAGATTGAGTCACATGACTCTGCCAAATGCACGGGGTAAGAAGAGTGTAATCTACCATGTGTTTAGAAGGGGGAGAACCAAAAATATTTGCTGAATCACGCTGTTGTCTACCACAAGTGGATCTTAAAGGATGAGCAGAGTATTGACAGGGGACGAGAGAACACTGTTGAAACCCAAGGAACAAGAAGAACAGAGATGTGGAGGGGTGGGTGGTGTGGATCGCCCAGAGAATGTCTGAAATGAACAAATGGGTGATGAGGTTAGAAAGAAGGGTTGAGCTTAGTAATAGAAAGTCTTGAAAATGAAGCATTTTGGACTTAGAACATGGGATAGAAGGAACAATTTTGAGAGTAGTGAACATATATTTCTTAGTAAGATGGGTTAGATAAAATACATAAGAAATTTGGATGCTATTATAACAGCCAGAGAAGAGTGTATGAAGCCCTGAACCAGAACAGTGGCAGTTGGAATAAGAAAGTACAGGTTGAGGTCTTTGGAGGTCCAACTGGATATGAGGCAAAAATGAATAGCAGAAATTATTCCATTTTCTTCTGCCCTGGTTGACTGGAAGAATGGTGGTAACATTTCATAGGGTACAGAGGACAACATGGAGTAAATGAATAAATTTGCTTCTGAAAATACTGAATTTCTGGTGATGGAAGGACGTTGCTATAGGCTGAATGTTTGTGTCCTCTCCCAAATTCAGACATTGGAATTCTAACGCCCAACATGATGGTATTAGGAGATGGGGATTTTTGGAAAGTGATTAGGTCATGAGAGTGGAGTCCTCATGAGTAAGATCAACACCCTTATCAAAGAGACCTCAGAGAGTGCCTTCACCCCTTCTGCTATGCGAGGACACAGAGAAAAGACAGCTATGAACAAGAAAGCAGGTCTTTGCCAGATGCCGAATCTGCTGTTGCCTTGATCTTGAGCTTCCCAGACTCCGGAACTGTTATTTATACCCGCCATGTCTATGGTATTCTGTTACACTAGCCAGAACAGACAAAGACAGACATCAAAGTGTAGAGGAACACTCAAAAATTATTGTCTAACACCTAAGAACAGACAGAAGACTAAACCTAGAGATCCCAAAGTCAACATCAGATAGCAGAAGGTCGAGGCCATGGAACTGAATGAAGGTGAGAGACTATAGAGTTCGAAGAAAAGAAGACTGGAGACAGAACTTTGGAGAACATTGGCACTTATGGAGCTACTGAACATGAGCAGAAGCTAGTAGAGAAAACCAAGAAGAATCTATCAGAGAAAGAGAAGGAGCACAAACGCACAAGAGTGAGCCAAGAAAAAAGGGAGTGGCTCAGAGTGTCCAAAGCTGCCAAGAGGACAGGCAGGAGGAGACCAGAAAGATGCCATTGGATTTGGCTGTGGAGAGGTGACGAGTGATGTTTGGGAAAGCCACTTTAGTAGAGAAGTGAGATTAGATGGCAGGAGGATTATGGCAGGAAAGGGGAATAAGCAAATATAGATTAAGCTTTCGCTAAGTTTGGTTTTGTAAAGACGGTGAGATATGTATGGGAAAATAGCTTAAGAGAAAGACAGAGTTTCTGGAAAGCTTAGCTGTATAACTTGGCATGCCATTTTATACACTGTCTTTAAGGCAAATATTTTATTTAAAAATAAATTATGCCAAAAATCTAACTACAACTCTTGGTAAGTTCTAAAATACATTCCCAGTACCTTATAGGTGTGGCCAAGGAGAATTCCACAAGGGTGGGTATGTGACTCAAGAGGGACCAGACAGGATCAGCCCCAGGCCTGTGTCTGAAGTGACCCAGAATTCTGCTGCTGAGTTTGGAAGCTAGCCCAATGAGCTGAGAGCTGCCAGTGGTCATCTTTTCCATTACACGGGTTCAGCCTGAGAAAGATGCCAACCAACTCTGAGGAAAACAGAGCGAGAGAGACAGAGTCTGGAGGTAGAAGCCTAGCCCCAGTGTGCCCTCTTCTAGCCGTGCCTGAGGCGCATTCTAAGTCTGTACTTTTCTGTTATGTAAGCAAATCAATTCCGCTTTTTGTTGAAACGGGTTTGAGTTGGGCGTCATCACCTAAAGCCATGTACACACACTCTACTCAAGTTCTTTCTACATCACGAGTGGGATTTTAAAGAGATTAACATTTGTTAAAATCTGTGAAGCTGTGATTATGAGAAATTCTGAATAAAATTGAATTTGACCTTGTCTTTCCTTAGATTTTTCATGGGTTCCACAGTAGGAATAGGAAAAATGTAATAAGATAAACGTTAACTTTTGAGTCATCAGTGTACAGGGTTTTCTTCGAGATAGAGCTAATGCAGAGCTATGCGTCAGATTACTCAGTTGTTTTCCTCAGATAGAGTCTCTTTAAAAAATAATGACATTATCGCCAACCGAAGAATAATTAATATCTTTGATCTTCTTAAGGGAAAAGTTTTCCATCTTTAAGATGTAATTGCAGAGTTCCAAAATCTCAAAGAATCTTTTCTCATACACGTTGTGAGAGAGCTGGCCTTCCTTATTTGTTTTTCGGGTTAGCTCCCAACTGACATCAGATACAGCAGCAAGACCCTTTCTCTTTTGTTTGGGATCAGGCAGCATCAATGTGTGAGTTGTAAATACCCAAACTCTGTCCTGATGATTAGCCTTAACTAAATCACCCTGGGGACAAGAGATGAGGAATTCTTCCTCTACTTGCAGAATTAAAAAAAAAAAAAAAAATCTTTCAAAAAGAACAGGAAGCAGCTTGTCCGTAATAAATCACCAGCAAGCAAGTGTACCGCAGAGGAAAAGGTGATATTAATAGAGGCGCCACTTTTTTTCAGCAGAAAAGATCTTTCAGTGAATTTGGAACCGACAGCCTTGAAAATCAGCTAAGAATTTGAATGCCACAAACCTGAAAAGAAATGTTATTGTGTTTTATATACTTGAACATGCTTCTTCTTCTAATTGGGAGGTAGTTGCATTCAAATGTCCAAATCATCGACAGCATTTGTAAAGCTCCACACCCGGGAGCCCACAGTTCACTTTTTTGTATATATGTCAAGGAGTTTGACTAATCCATTTAATTATCAATGGGAAGAAAGCATCAATGGGGATAAAATTGTGGCATGACAAAGAGTTGTTCTCTGGACCCAGCATATAATTAAACAGAAATTTTTCTTAGTGCATTATCATATATTAGAAAGAAAAAGGCAATGGCCTGGGGTCAGAAGATTAGCTCGTAGGCTTTGCTTTACAGCTGTCAATTTAGAAACATGGTTAAACATGCTCTTCTCTCTGGATCTCAGTTTCCTCAGTTGCTATGGGTGGGGTGATTGGGGAAGATTCTATGGAGACTTTGGTTGGTGTGCCAGTTACTACTGCTATTAACAAATTATCCCAAATTGGCATAAAACAAAAACCATTTTATTGTGCACAAGATTCTATGGGTTAGATATTCAGGCTGGGCTCATCTGGGCAATTCTTTTGCTTCTCAGGCAATTACTAAGGTCACTCAAAGGCACTCAGCTGGCAGATGAGATGGTCCCAAGGGTCAAGACAACTTGATTCACATTTTCTTGGCAGAGATGAGTTCAGTCTGTCTACTGGAACGTCCAACAAGCTGGCTTCTTCAGCCTGGTGGTCTCAAGAGGGTCAAACTTTTTTACACGGTAACTGGCTTCTGCCAGAGCGAGCGTATTCAGAGAACCAAGTAGTTTCAACCTAGCCTCGGAAATCACACACCATCATCTTCACTGCATTCTGTTCATCGCAAGGCTGCTCAGGATCACGGACAAAGGCTGTAGATCCCATCTTTCAATGAGAGCAATGTCGAACAATTTGGCAGTCATATTTTAAAACCACCACACCCACTTATAAGGTCCCAAATATTATTTCTCATTATTCTTCTCCAACAATGTGTCCATTCCCATATGTCTGTCTTTCCCTCTTACCTTCCCCCCTTCTTTTCTCTTCTTTTTTTCCTTCTGTCCTCCTTCCATCTTTCTTTCCTTTCATTCATTCATTCATCTGTCAAATATTTTAGTCCCTATTCTGGGTCAGACATATCGAGTAGCCTACAGTAAAACTGAAGGGCAAGACAAACACATAATCCCCACCTTTGTGGAGCTTACAGTCCAATGAGGGACACTCACATTAGTCACATGCAGGCAAATACATAATTACAAACTCTGTGAAGTACTAGGAAGGCCAGGTACAGGGATCTCTGCGGTTCCACAGCAGAGATAAGACACTTGACTCCGTCAGGGTGCAGGGAGGCTTTCCTAAGGAGGAAATGTTCACTTTGATATCTCAGGGATGTGTTGGAGTTGGCTAGGTGAGGAGCACCAAGACATCCCACACAAGACTTCCTCTTATTGCCTTGTAGCCCCGAAATCTCCTAATTTAGAAGACCCTTTTTTTTCTACCTTACTTAATTACCCTTGAGTAGTAGTTCATGACAGAAGTTCCAGGAAGTTCCATGTTCGATACCAAGGACAAGTCCAGCCTCCTATTTGTTTAGAGTTGCACAGACCTCTGCTGACTCCCTGCTGTTAGCTGAATAGTCTTCAGTAGGTGTAATGTGGCATTGGAGGTGTTTCCTGTGCTCGCTTCCTCCGAAGTTCCTGGCCTCGTCTCGCCCTATTTGGATACCATGCTCCAGTCATTCCCGGCTACTTGCTATTCCCAGGACATGTATTAATTTTCATGCCTCCATGCTTCTGTTCTCACTGAACTCTCTTCTGAGATGACCTTCCCCTTTGTCCCCACCATTTAAAGTGTTTTTCATCTTTCTTGCTCCAGGGCCATCTCCACTAGGAGGCTTTCCTAACCTCTGGGCATAATTACTCTGTCCATCCTCCTGGAAGTGCTCTCTAGCCCTTTACTGATATTTCTTTTCCATTCTGCTTTGTTAGCTGTTTCCTCACTGCCACTAACTTTTAAGATCCTTGAAGACAGGAATCACTAAGAGATCATACCTCTGTCCTCCAAAGGGCCTGTCCCCGTGCTCTTGCCATAGTAATCATTCAGTAATTGTTGGCAGAATGAATGAATGAATGAATGAATAGGTATCCTTTTAATCAGTTGATGAGGATAGAAAGTGCAGAGATCTCTGTTACTATTTTTCAATCAGCATTTAACATAGTGGATAGTACTCAATATTGATATTTCACCATAAATGAATGTGTCATTTTCCCATGTACATATTTCAAATATCACTGAACCTATTAAAATGTTTTACACACAATGCTGGTTACATTTTTTTTAAAAGATTTTATTTATTTATTTAACAGAGATCACAAGTAGGGGGAAAGTAGGCAGAGAGAGAGAGGGGGAAGCGGGCTCCCTGCTGAGCAGAGAGCCTGATGCGGGGCTTGATCCCAAGACCCTGGGATCATGTCCTGAGCCGAAGGCAGAAGCTTTAACCTGCTGAGTCACCCAGGCGCCCCAATGCTGGTTACATTTTTAAGCACTTCGGCTGAATCATACATTCCTTGGGACAGAAATTGTATCTTCCCTTTATTTGTTATACAAGTCCGTTATACTCCCGGATGTTTGTTTTATATATAAATCACTGATATGAAATAAAAGTGTTGATAAACCACTTCCTAGGTTCACAAGTTATTTGTATTCTCATATGTATTATACACACATTGCTGTGCTAACATGTGAATGTGCGTACAAATACAGGTGTACATTAAGACTTTGTGTAAACAGTTTGCTGTGGATTTGGATGTGCTACAAAGGAAATGACCCATCCTGAAAAGCAACCATATCTAGTATATCTTTGCTATAACTCAATAATCTTTCAGTAAGTCTCAAGCTTGTCCTTCAGTGTTGCCATTATACAGGTATTACCACTGGACTTGCTTGCATATTGGTTTTTATCAGTTTTGAAGAGGATGATGATGATGACTATCTGTGTGGAGTAGCAAGGCCAAAGGGCTGGAAGGAGAACTGGGTGATTAGAGCTAGAAGGTTCTAGAAGACTAGTAAGTCTAGCTCCTTTATTCTACAGATGGGGAAACTGAAACTCAAGTTCATAGTCTTGCTTTTGTATTTCACAATGCTCAATTCTGGGGAGTCTGACATGAAAAAGGAGACTTCCTAGATCAAGGTAAGCACAAAGGTTATTGACTATTTTTTCCTCTGAGGGTCTCTTCCAAAGAGCACTGTTCCGGGACACACCTGTTGGCTCCCAGTCAGAGCTTAGTAAGCACACACTTATTTATACCACAAATGACATCATCCATCCATCTTGGAAGCCACAGTGCTCACCCCCATTGGTTGTCAGCAGTTTCTAAGATGTCCCCTGAATTCATTGACCTCTGTGTGTCCTGGAGCCTTGACCTCTAAGGCTCCCTGGTGCCAGAATGTCTGCAGCTGTAGGATCAAAGACCCTCAGGGGGAAAATCCACTCCTAACTGAGATGAAATGGAGTGAGTTATTAGGGAAAGTAGCTATATGTCCCAGAACCCTTGTGCATCTTCAGATGCTTGAACTGTATCCCAAATATAAACACCAAGCCCGAAGGCCTGAACACAGCACAAACCAGAGACAGAGACTCCTGCCTGCCAGGCCAGGGCCACATACCACCTGCCCTCCTAAATGACTGGATGTGCCTGGCACATAATAAGTATTTTATAAACAAATAAATATCACAAAATTATTAAGCAAGAAAGATCGGGTGAGAAGTTACCAATTTTAAACCAGTAGGTCAGATGCTGACTTGTAAGTCCTGAGACTGAATCTGAATTCTGGCTCCGGCTTCCTAGCAAGCAGAACAAAAAGTGCAATGCTGTGGACTTCACCTAGTTCTCACTGTGGAAGAGAATACAGCATTCCAGAGCATTGCGTAATTTTCTATCCCTGAGAGAAAGGAGTCCCGCGGGAAATCTTTCTACGACACCAAAGTATCATCTGTGTCTTGAGGACGTGTGAAGCTTTTTCCTTCGTTGGCAGCCAGACTAATTGCTTGCCACAGGACCCTTCCCAAATGGTGGTTGCCCAAAGTCTTCACTTAGAGAAACTCCGTTTTGGTTACCATCCTCTGGCTGCCTGTAACTGCTGTTTCTTCACAGTCCTTAGCCAGAACCCTGTTTGAAGCTGAACCTCAGAGCATTCTTAAAATATTTTCTAAGCCCTCTTTACTTACAGATGCCCTTCCTCCGCTAGTCTTATAGAGCTAGGATATTTTCGCCGTCTTCTATACTTAGTATGGCTTATAATCCTTGGCCATGTTATCTCAGGCGCCCCTTTAAGTATCCCTTAACAAATAGGGTAACCCGAGTCGAATAAAATCCTTGTTGATTGATTGATCTGAGACGTGCGGTGCCCTCAGCCCCATCCTGCTTTATAGCTCTCAGTTCTGGCTCCCTCCTGGCTGGTCTGGCTGTGCCATTTAGATATTTTTTCCCACTTACTGCCAAGCTCCATATTTTTCCTCCTGTTGTCCACTGTGTCTGTAATCATGTCCACCTCCCTATCAGTGGTCATAATTCAGATTTGAGCTTATCTCCCTCATGATATTTGCCAAACAAAGCCTGTGAAAGTTTGTGCTTTTAAAATTTGCTTTTAACACCGGCCTGTATTTCTTTTAGTCCCAGAATTTTAGAGCTAAAGGGACTGTACAATTAATTTTGGCTCCTCTGTTTTACAGTTGAGAAAACTAAGACCAAAGAAGGTGAAATGATTTGCTTTTCAGTCCTTAGCCTGGAAAGCATTGAACCCGTGTAGCCTTTGTGGTGTTTATCTCCGTCTCATCTCTGCTTTGTGAACTAGGAGATTTCGTTTCCTGAGTCATTGCACCTTGTCCGCTGGCGGTCACTCCACATACTCTTTTTTTTTTTTTTAAATAAAGGTTTTATTTATTTATTTGTCAGAGTGAGCACAGGCAGACAGAGAGGCAAGCACAGGCAGAGGGAGAAGCAGACTCCCTGCGGAGCAAGGAGCCCCTTGTGGGACTCAATCCCAGGAGGCCGGGATCATGACCTGAGCCTCACTCCACATATTCTTAATCAATAATAAGTGAACGAACTAAGGGAAATAATGCATCATGGTTTATTTTATATTCTACTTCAACGCAAAAAGAACTAATGAAATTAACAGATAAATACAGAAAGGCATTCAGTCATTTGGTTCGTTCATGGCAGACTTGATAACAGATGAGTTTTTCCTTGTTCTATATCCATCTTATCATTACAGCATATTGGTCACAAATAACTTTTTTAAAAAATCTAATTCAGATCATTCTTTCTTCTAAAACATGTGTTTAAGATACTATGATTTTAAGGAACCATTATAAAGTAAAGAATCTATCCATGTAGGTAAGTTCCCTCTTCTCGGGGGCCAAATGGGAAATGACAGTCCTGCTTAGACAAAGCAGATTTATGGAATAGAAAAACAGCGGGGTCTTTGCAGAAGCTTCCACAAACAGGAGATGTGAGAAGTGTTAGGAACAAAGAAGGGGTCATCCCTAAAAAATACAGGAAGCTTTGATCTTTCTCCTCGCCTCGAGCAAGGTGAAAGGGTAGAGCCTTCAGCAAGTCTGCTCTGTGTATTCAGGTGAAATGACACTTTCAACATGTATGGGCAAGCAGAAGTTTGCTCAAACGGTGAAAAAGAGAGGCCCCAGATCCTGTGACTCTACAAATGTATCAAAGGTAAAATAAATTCCTTGTTTTCCTTGTAAGTTTAACTATAGGAAATAATGAGTCCTTAAAAGGGAGTGATTAGATAGCATAAGAATGCAAATTTGGGAGAGTAATCAAACCCCAGTGATTTGGGGGCATTTTACATTCTATCCTCCTTTCTAGGCATGTTTTGTTTTCCAGATTGTAACCAGGGATCCTTTGATAGACTTTGGAAACAGTTACTCCCTTATGAAGACCCTACACCTCTGAGAGAACCCCAGAGGGTAATGGGGAAAAGGTGTGACAACTAGGCTTGTGTTTTGACTCCTCCTAAAGAAATGTATTAGGCTTTGAGATATTTGCAAATTTTTCCAGAGATAGCCTACCTGTTACTGCAAGCTCCATCCGTTACCGTGTAACGATTTACAGAAGCACTCCCCATTTTGGGGCGTTGCGTAAACCGGACCTCAAACCACCCTGACACCAAGCCACTCAATGGCCATAGAGAGCTTAAATCTGTCTGGCAATGGTAAGGTAAATCAAGGCAATCAACGCTTAGTCCCAGGCGGCACTCACCAGACACCCAGCATCTAGAACTCACATAGAGGCAGGAGCCCAGGAACTGAGTTACAAGGCCACAGATGGAAAAGCAGGAACAGTCTGAAGTGGCGTCCCAGGATGAGCATGGGACCTTACATCTCTTGCCTTGATTTGGGTCTCTAAATTGGTCTTAAGACTGGAGCAGGTGTGTCTTCATGCGGAGTCCAGAACAGCATCTACCATACTGGGGGTGAAAAGTGCCATTACGGTATTACAGTTAGAGCATAAAATTACTGGGCCAGGCTGAGACCTAGCTCAGACCTTCTACTCACCAAGCCATGTCCCCCACACAGCCTGTGGGAGCTCATTGGCAGCACCTGTTTATAAGCCCCACCCCCTACCAAAGGCTCTCTATGTGCTGGGGTGTTATGGCAGGAGACTCATTTGTCCAGAATTCATAATCAGGCGGGTCCTCAAATGTGCACTTCTAGGCATTCCTCTGAAAGATGTTATACCTACAGCTATAGAGACACTCAGGACTGAAAGCAGTAGACTGATTCATCATTCAACTTAAACCTGGGTCTGTTACAAGACCATCTATCACCGGCGGTGAGATGTTTGTGTGAATCAGAAAAGCGCAGATCTAGTATTGCACCAGCAAGCAGGGTTCGGTAATCAGAGAGCAAGCCAGATTTTAATCCCTGCTCTTCCCTTTGGCCAACACGTACAACCATCCCTTGTGACTCTGCCTATGTCGCTTTTAATAATAGATCTAGAAACTGTCTTGAGAATGACAAAATCCTATGTTTTGTTTAAAAGCATTAATTGCTTTAACAGTTAAAATATCCCACAATTTTTGTAACTAAATTCTAGCACCCCTTCATTTTAAATATATCAAGACTGCTGCAAAATGAAAGTGGCTTGGATCTCTTTCTCTCTCTCTGAGAAGGCCCAGCCAAGGGGCAGGAGGGAAGGAGGCAGGAGCTGGGGGGGTGGGGGGGAAGGCCTGACACCTTCCATTGCAGGGAACTGAGGCTGCCTGTTAGCTCGAGTCATTTTCCTGTAGGAAATGTCATTGCATCATTGCATTGTAAGAGAGTGATGTCATAGTGTGGGGCCCTGATCTACTTCCTGACTTTTAACCTGAGTCTTGTAACCCTTTTCAGCTGCACTGCACCCAGAGAAAATGAAACACATCGAAATGGAAAGGGACAGCGTGTCTCATAGAGACCTTTGAGGCCCCAGGGTGGGGTTCGCTCCTGCACCTACTTTAATGATCAAAAAACAGTTTTGTTTGGGTCTCACATCCTGGATATGACATGGACCTAGGACCTAGGAAAGTAAATGGAAAAGAAATAGTCGTCAGGATGTGTCTGTAATTTCCTGACAGAAACCCTTCCTTTTTCCTAGGTTGGGTTTAATTAGTGGGGACAATGCTTAATTTAATTAGGATGCATTGCTTAGTTTTGTGGTGGTGGTGTTTTTGTTGTTAAACTCTCTGTGAGAATGAAAAGTTGTTCCTGAACCGATTTTTTAATCGGTTTTTAAATTTTTAAATCTTACATAGGCCATTTGTGTCTCTGTGTCTTAGGATTGGTTACAACCCCAGCCTAAATGACATTATTAAGCTATTTCCTGGAATGTCAAGGGCTGAAATTGCCCTGTCAAGAACGACTCTGTTCTTTCAGGGATTTCAGAGAGCAAGGGCTCGGATTGCATTCTTGCTCTGTTATTATAAGTTTTTGCCTGGCAGGAAACCACTGGGTCTCAGATAATTTGCATATATCCAATGAGAGAGATCCACTGTTCTACGGAGGTTTCAGCATTGCATGACAACACCGTGGAAGAATCTCATATGGAGAAAGGGGATTTTTTTCCCCCTTTCCCTAAGCCCCATTTTAAATAGTTTCCTTCCCACAAGCTGATGTGTCCACATTCAAAGACTTATAAGTAAACCAGTCTATTTTCCAGCCTTGGCCTTTGTCACCGGTCAAGTAATATCATCAGCCGCACAAAACTGGAAACAGGCTGTTTGAGAGCGAAGGTGCCTTATTCCTTCCGGAAGGCCCGGTAAACCAGACTTTTTCTGGCATGGGATGGTGAGTGGTAACAGTTCAGTTCTCCCTGGCAAAAGCGTAGTAAAACGTCTGCTCATTTTTCTGTGGAAGCAAGGGCAAGAAATAAACCCGCATATATCTTGACATCTGAATATAATTTTTCACACGTTTTACATGGGATCCCAGTTAACCTAAAGCCCTTGCTTGGTCTTGGACAGCTTCACCAGGATCTTGGAACTGGGCACATTGTGCTGAGCACGGAAGATCCAAGAAGCAATCACAGCATCTCACTGCTCCTGCAGTGGGGGCCACAGAGGCTGGAGCACCAACTCTTGAGAGAATGTCCAACGGTCACCCGAAACCCTTTTAGAACAGAGAGGGATGCACATCAGAAAGCAAAATGGAAGTAAATAAATAAATGTCCGGGGCACTCAGTCCTGGGTGAAAATGCTCCAGTAAGGTGGAAATGAATTCAGACAGTATACTGATAAAATTTAAATCCCTCCTGGTGTAATAACCCACAACTAGACGTCGAGTAGCTTCATTAAGTGACAGGTGAACATGCGTTAATTGAAGAGTTGAGGTCTGGGCGGCCCTATGGGTCTTCCAGACACCAATGACTGAGCTGCGTCACACGTTCCAATGACTGGAACATGTCATTTAGCTTCTCTACACATCATCGTTTTCATTATGCCTCACATTTTCACTCTGTACTTGTGCATTCTTGAATGAATGGACTCTATAGAGACCGACCTTCAAAAGCATCTAATAAATGTGCTGAATTGAATCAATGACACTAGACACAATTTTTGAGCTTAAGTCGTGTTAGAGTGTCTGTCGCGTGGGTTACCTCTGTAGTGCCACGGAATTCTCTCAGCAAGCCTGAGAGTTAGCAAACCAGTTCCACAGAACCAGGGAGAGACTGAGGCTCTTGCCTAAACCCACGAGAGGGCCAGGATCTGATGTTTCTCATTCAGAAGTCCCGCCCACTTTCTGCCACCCTCCGCGGGTGCTTCTTAAGCTTTAGCATGCTCGGACTCACCGGGAGGAGGGATTCCTGACACAGATAGTTGGGACCCAACCCCCAAGTTTCCAGTTCATACAAGTTTCTGGGTGATGTTGATGCTCCTGGCGTTGGAATCCCATGTGAGAACCACTGTGTTGTATTATTAAGAGCTGCAGGCGTGCAGACATAGAGACATGTGAGAACATATGACATAGAGGGACGCCTGGGTGGCTCAGGCAGTTGGGCAGAGGACTCTGGCTTCTGGCTCAGGTCACCATCTCAGGGTTGTGAGTTCCAGCCCCATGTGGGGTTCTGTGCTCAGCAGGGAGTCTGCTTGGGGATTCTCTCTCCCTTTGCCCTCCTCCCTTGTAACCTTTTTCTCTCTCAAAAATAAATAAATAAATCTTAAAAAAAAAAAAAGAATATATGGCGATGAGAATATAAGAAGCAAATCTCTGGACAGTTTAAGAAAGACCTCTTACATTTTTTTTTTAAAGATTTTATTTTTGAGTGATCTCTATACCCAATGTAAGGCTTGAACTCACAAAGCTGAGATCAAGAGTCACATGCCCTACCCAATGAGCCAGCTGGGCACCCCAGCTTTACTTTTAGAGCCACGCAACAGCTGAATGAGGTTGCCTCTTGGGAACGGTTCAGCCATCAGGGACATTTAGATCTTGGGACTTTCGATGAGAAGTTGGCCCAGAGAACAGCTAAGGTCCCTTCTAACTATTAAACTGTCATGAGTGCCATAGACAAGCTACAGAGAGGCCAGAAGGGAGGGTCATTCTCCCCCTGCAGGAGGCCCTCCTCATTATGGCTGCACTTCCATGTTTTAATTGTATTTGAGGATCTACAGTTGCCTTGGTAATGGCAATGAAGAAATGGTGAGAAAAATGGTTCCTTAGTTTAGGTAATATAGACTGACAGTTTACTGAAACACCACGCAGGGACAAGAGGAATTTAAAGAAAACATTCATTCATTGTGAATTTATATTTCAGATTCTAAAATTTTATGACAATGATAATAAAATTTCCATTTTAAAAATCATAGCAGGTAAATCAGAAAAAATGGGGTTAACAATCTAAAAAGGGTACAATGTACAATTATTTCAATTTTTATTTCATAAGAACATAGAGGAAAAAGTTTGAAGAAAAAATTATTTTGCAAATATTTCAAAATTATGGCCACAAATATAACAAATTTAAGAGGAATGCTGCTTGAAATTTATTGTCCATTCTTTTGACCCTAGGAAGAAAAAAATTAAAGTAGTGTTTATTTCTACAATTTATCAACAAAAATAGAGTGTCACTTTTGACATTTAATTTAGCCTTTTTTATGTCACCGGAGCCCAGTGAAGGATGATTCAAGTAATAGCACCATGGTACCACTTAAGGATTTAAGAGGAATCACCAGAGAGAACAATATTGGCAATATTGGTGGAGGGGGAATGGCAGAAAGATATAAAAAAGAAATAGATGTGTAATAAAATATCTGGCATAAGCATAAAACAATTCAGAAGAACTATTACTTTTGTAGGCAGGGACTGTCTAAGGAAGTGAGGGCTCTCTCTGTTGACTATCTTTTTTGGTCATTTGCTATTTGTTTTGTCTAGTTTGGGTTGGTTTGAAGCTTTTGGAAAATTAACAGAAGATTAGAGGGTACTTTCTAAAATCTTCGAATGAGAGATAAGAATTTAAATTTGATTAGAAGTAAGGGGAAGAAAACAAGCATTTCTTGAGCAGCTATCAAGTGCCCAACCCATGTAAGGCTCTTAAAAGTCATTATAACATTTCATTTGGCAACGTGTGAGGTACGTGTGGTCTCTCCGGTGCAAAGAAGTTCAATATGGATTTGTTCGAGGCTGCTCAGACAGTAGGTGATGGAGGAAACAATTAAACCTCAAAGTGTCTGACTTCAAACGTACCATGGCATATCAGGTTCTCCATGTGTCATAAATAATGTTGAATGCAATGCTTCCTCAATAAGTTACCGTTCCTCGGTACGGAAATTCATATCGACTTTTTCTCTGTTTCTCTTCCTGGAGATTCTTCTTGGATTCCATGACCACAGAAAATTCCCCTGTGATGTGTGGATTGTTTTTAAATTTGAAATATTCCTGACATAGGTATTTAGGTAAGATTTTAGCTATGGCTAGGAAGCCATAAAAGTGACCTCTAGTACTGCAGCCTGCCACTCTGCTACTCTTCTGACCCCCACCACACTCCCAGTCCCACCTTTTCTGCTCACCTTAGTCAGTCCATATTCTTGGAGAGGAGCTGCACCCACATGGATGTCACATAAAGGAGCTTGGCTATATCTTGTGTGTTAAAGGGAGCCACAGAAGGATGTAATAAGATAATATTTATTACTTATACTATTAGCATAAGATAATATTTATGACTTAATCTATTACTATTACTCCACAGGGAAGTAATAAGAACAGATTTGAACTTGGGAGAGGTCATTCTAAAGCCTGTGTGGAGGATACTTCTTAAGAAAGACAAGGTTGGAAGCAAAGATATCTGAGTAAGAGAAGATGGAGGACTGAACCAGGGCCACCCTGGCCGGTACAGAGAAAGGGGGACATGGTGAATAAATATTTAAGAGATGCAGTTGTCAGGATGTGGTGATCAACTGAGGTATTAGGAGTCAAGGATGACTTTAGGTCTTAGGCTTGTCCCGAGTGTCATGAGTGCTGGCAACTGAGCTGGAGATACAGGAAGATGATCAGGTGGTGGGGACAAGGAGATGATCAGCTCCGTTATAAACATCTCGAGTTTGATGTGTCTGTGGGACACCCAGGAGAGTGTCCAGAAAATAGTCCGTTGTAGAGCTCAATAAAGCAGGAGAAGGGACTGGGCTATAAATATGGATGTGTGAGGTATCAGTCCAAAGATGATAACTGAGACCACCAGCCTTAAAGAAGTAAGCAGAGCAAAGGAGCCTTTGGATAGACTCAGGAGGAAAAGCTTTGGAGAAGGAAGAAAACCAAAGCCAGTATGTGTGGAAGTCAAATGGGAGAGGATTTCATGAAGAAAGCAGTCGATAGTTTCAAAGGCAGTGGAGAGGTCAAGGAAAACACAGATTGAAAAGACTCCATTGGGCTTGGCTATGTGCAGGTTTTCATTGGCAATCTTTGCCATGAGAGCATGAGTAGAAGAAAAGAAGAGATAAGTTGTTAAATACGGCCTAGATTGAAATGGGCTTATGGCCCATGAACTCAAAGCGTTGTTTGTATCTGATTCGTGACTAACTAAAACCAGGGAGTGTCCTGTGGCAAGCTTCAGAACCTCATTTGCTAGAATCCCAGGCAGAAATACTCTTGATGCCTTCTATTAGGTTCTTAAAATGGCTTTTTATGAATGATGAGATGTGAAACTGAATTAACCCTAAGTGACAAGAGTAGGACTCACACATTCAGTCCAATCACTCTGTCTTGTCTCTCATGGTCAAGAAACCCCTCTACATCTCCCTGGGCTCCTTCCTTGTCCCACGTGCTAACTGCTATAAGTTCCTATTGATTCTACCTTCTAAATATCTCTCAAATGTATCACCTCTTCTCCACGCCCACTAGCACTATATAATTCAAATTTCATTATTCCTCATCTGAGCTCTTGGTCCTCCTGCTCCAGGGAATATTTCCCTTCAGTTCCTGTAAGTCAGTGGAGGACCAGACTATGCCTTGTTCATCCTTCTGTCTCTACCTTTAGCCTTTAGCACAATATCTAGCACATAATATATGCTCAATAAATGTTGAGAGGCAAGTATAAACAATAAATGTTATATTTAGGGCTTTGGAGCCATATTCCTCAACACATGACAAGAGGACACATACTAGTGAACCCAAGGTATTTCTCTTGTCAAATAGGCTCTAATTACCAGCCAGTGCCAAGTAATTATATTGCTTTAAGCAGCAGCTTTCTTTTTAATCCATGACACTAGGTTAGTCATATGAAATCAGAGAAAAAAAAACATTTGGAACAATATTTTTTGCAAAACAACTGGGGTTTGAAGTTCCTTACTTATTTAGGAATACAATGGTAAGTTCTGCAACAACACGGATGAATCTAGAGGGTATAATGTTAAGGAAGATAGGCTAATCAGAGAATGACAAATATCATTCAATGTCACTCATATGTTGGATTTAAGAAACAGAAGAAACAAACAAAAAAAAGAGACATGTGAAAAAAAAACAGACCCTTAAGCACAGAACAAACTGGTGGCTGCCAGAGGGGAGGTGGTGGGGGGATGGGGAAAATAAATAGAGGGGATCAAGAGTACAAAGAGTATACTTCCTGGCTGAACACTGAGAAATATATGGAATTGTTGAATCATTATATCACACCCTAAAATTAATATAATACTGTATATTAATTATACTTGAATAATTAAAAAAGAAAGACAGCCAACAAGACAATTCTGGTTGATTTGATATGGATTGGATTTTTTTTTTTCAAGAGAGTGGTGCAAGCCAGGAAGGGCAGAGGGAGAAGGAGAGAGGGAATCTTAAGCAGGCTCCATGCTCAGTGCAGAGACCTTCATGGGGCCTAATCTCACAACCCTGAGATCATGACCTGAGCCCAAATCAAGAGTGGGAGTCACCCAGGTGCCCCAACAGATTGAATAGTGAGCAAAGAAAGTTGTTTTTCTAAAGTGATTAAAGTGATCTGTATATCTGTAACAACTCTCCTACCTGTCTTGTTTGAGTAATATTGTTGGCATATATTACTTCTTGAGCTAGCAGAGTAAAGGTAGTGTGATGTACCCCAGCGACATATCAGCATGGCTTGGGACAAGAAAAGAGCCACTCCTTGCTACCAACAGTCCTCCCTTCTGAATGTTAATCTTCTCCAATGGAATAAAGTTTTATTTGAAAATCGTAGACAGAGAGGCTCCTGGGTGGTTCAGTTGGATAAGTGTCTGACTTGGACTCAGGTCATGATCTCAGGGTCCTGGGATAGAGCCCCATGTTGGGTTACCTGCTCAGCATGGAGTTTGCTTCTCCCTCACCCTCTGCCCTTCCCCCTGCTTGTACTCTTTCTCAAATAAATAAAATCTGAATGAAAGAAAGAGAGAGAGAGAGAGAGAGAAAAAGAAAGAGAGAGAGGAAGGAAGGAAGAAAGGAAGGAAGGAAGGAAATCATAGACTGAGACAGAGCTGGAAAGGTCTTTGTTTTTTGTTTTTTGTTTTTTTTTATTTATTTGTCAGAGAGAGGGAGAGAGAGAGAGCGAGCACAGGCAGACAGAGTGGCAGGCAGAGGCAGAGGGAGAAGCAGGCTCCCTGCCGAGCAAGGAGCCCGATGTGGGACTCGATCCCAGGACCCTGGGATCATGACCTGAGCTGAAGGCAGCTGCTTAACCAACTGAGCCACCCAGGCATCCCTGGAAAGGTCTTTGGATGTGCTTGACCAAGCCCGGCTGTCTTAGAGATGAAGAAGTTCAAGTCCACAACTACTGATGTGTGCAGGGGTGAACCACTGCCTTGTCCACAGTCCCTGGCTTATAGGGCTAGTCTGGGAGAGGAAGTGACGTCGTGTCATTCCTTACCCGTCATCGCCTTCATTGTGTTTTATCTTAGTTACTTTTTCTGTGTCTCTCTCTTTGCTGGGGGGAATGAACCGCATAACTCCCAGTAACAACCCCTGCATATTCTCCTGGGTACTTAATACAGTGCAAAATGTCCAACCAACATTGTTACTTTGCTAAATGGTTTCCTGTTCACATCTTAGCACCATTACGGCCATTCTGAACTATTTACTAGGTATTAATTCAGTTTTCTTTGTTGAAACCGAATTTATATGATTATAGAGAATGGAGTCTTCTGATTTCTACTCATTTCTGCCCTTTTATAAAGCCAAAACTTCTTCTGTGGTTTTTTTTTTTTTTTTTAAGATTTTATTTATTTATTTATTTATTTGACAGACAGAGATTACAAGTAGGCAAGAGAGGCAGGCAGGGAGAGAGAGGAGGAAGCCCGCTCTCGAGGAGCAGAAAGCCCGATGCGGGGCTCGATCCCAGGACGCTGGGATCATGACCTGAGCTGAAAGCAGAGACCTTAACCCACTGAGCCACCCAGGCGCCCCTTTTTTAAAGATTTTATTTATTTATTTGAGAGAGAGAGAGAGAGAGCAGACTCCTCGCTGAGCAGGGATTCTGATGTGGGGCTCGATCGCAGGACCCTGAGATCATGACCTGAGCCGAAGGCAGATGCTTAACTGATTGAACCTCCCACAGGCCCCATAATAACACCATTTTAAATTAAAAGCAAGAAGGGGGGGGGAGAAAAACCCAGTAGAATATTTTGTATTAAAGGATTAAACTGACTGAATGTCAAAAGGAAAACATGCTGATGTTCACAATGATTATAAAGTAAAAACTGAGAAAAAACAGTTGTCCAGTTACCTCCTTACTTACTGCTTCTGCTTTGACAAAATATCGAGCTAATTTTCATACATCACAATAGACAACTTTGGTCTCATTTCCTCTCTTTGTAAGTCGCTCTCATCCTTGGTGCGGTCTCACTGATAAAATGAAATGAAAATACCCTGGAAGAAAAATAGCTTCCATTTCTAATACGTGAGTTAATTTTTGTCTGTGAGAAACGTAAGAAAGACTGCCCACAAAATGCATGCCTATAGGGGCACCTGGGTGGCTCAGTGGGTTAAAGCCTCTGCCTTCAGCTCAGGTCATGACCCAGGGTCCTGGAATCGAGCCCGAGTCAGGCTCTCTGCTCAGCAGGGAGCCTTGTTCCACCTCTCTCTCTGCCTGCCTCTCTGTCTACTTGTGATCTCTGCCTGTCAAATAAATGAATAAAATCTTAAAAAAAAATGCACGCCTACACAAAGCCACTTTGAGTCTGTAAAGCTGAAGAAACACTGTCTAAGACCCTTTGACACTGGGAGCAAATCCTGACTCCACCTGACCAACTCAACGTCATCATCTGTGAAATGGGGGTGATGAGATTTGTGGGGTTGTGAGGAAGGAAGGAGGAGGGAAAGCACCTGACAAGTAGTAACTGTCCCATAAATGGCACCTCCAATTACTCTGCTCCTACGCTGGCTCACGTCCCCACCATTATTATTCCAGATGACATAGTGAGATAGAGGAACGCTAATGTCAGGAATTGCAATTATTTTTCTAGATTCTGATTTTTTTTTTTTTTTTAAATTTATTTATTTGTCAGAGAGAGAGAGCGAGCACAGGCAGACAGAGTGGCAGGCAGAGGCAGAGGGAGAAGCAGGCTCCCCGCCGAGCAAGGAGCCCAATGTGGGACTCGATCCCAGGACACTGGGATCATGACCTGAGCCGAAGGCAGCTGCTTAACCAACTGAGCCACCCAGGCATCCCGATTCTGATTTTTCTGTTGACAATGTTGAAGAGACAGAAAGGAACTTGTGAGGAAGAAATACAGTGGATTCTGACTATTGTGTGGCCCTCCCTGAGGCTGACTTGACTCTCCCCGAGGGGATTTAGTTCCCAGAAGCACCAGAGAGAACTTGCTAAAGCCCAACATGAGGTTTCAGACCCTTAGGGTGAGAGTCGAAGATGAATTTGTTTCAAAACGCATTTCTGTTGCTAATGATACAGGTACGCCGCTAGAAGATTTGGAGCCGGTGTATTTCTGCAAATTTGTCTTTTGTTTGGAAGAAGAGGCTCCTCCACTGGTAAATATTCTGTCCTCATATGTTTTTGAGCTCTTTAAAGGGTTTACCTACATCTATTATGGGAAGTAAATATTTCTCAATTCATTGAAAATAAAAAAGAAAGAAAACCACTGTATCACATGATACGGGGGAAAATATTTTCTTTCCCCTTTCATTAAAAAAAAAAAAAAAAGCAAAACCCCAAACATAACAATGAATAATGAAAGAAAAACAGACGGAGCCGTTCCATTCCGTGGAGGAGGGGCAGAGTAGCGGCCGGGCACAGCTGCAGCGCGTCTGGTGTCCCAATTCTTTCCTTTCCCATCCCTTTATTACTTACTGGACCAAGAATGTAGACAATTTGGGCTATGGTTGTTTTGCGTTTTGGTTTCTCAACTTAATCCTATGGGGTGCTCTTTGCCCCCTGCACTGAGTCCTCAGCCGAGAAGGTCACCTCAGTGTGTTGCAGGGAGCCACACAAGGGGGGCTTATGTTCCTTTTCCAGTTCCACCTCTTCCCATGAGGCCCTGGAAACTTAGAAGGGCTCGAGGTCTTAGCTGGGGCTGCTGTCACTGACTACCATAGACTGGGTGGCTTAAACAACAATTTCTCACAGTTCTACAGTCTGGAAGGCCAAGATCGAGGTGTCAGCAGATTCAGCGACTGGTGAGAGCCCTCTTCCTATTTGGCAGATGGCCACCTTCTTGCTGTCTCCTTACCTAGTGGGGAGAGACAACTCTGGCCTCCTCATCTTCTGATGAGGGCATCATGAAAGCTAATCCCATCATGGGAGTTCTACCTTCCTGACCTCCCTAAACCTAATTATCTCCCAAAGGGCCCACCTCCTAATACCATCACAGTGGGTGTTTGGGAGTTTCATAGAGACACAAATGTTCAGTCTAGGGCTAGTATAATGCTTTTATCAAAATCATCACACCCTTTATGCCTCTTTCAAGCATTTCTCACTGTGGTTTTGGTTGGGTACCAAATGACTACACTGCTCACACACCAACACTGTGTGACCTTCAATGAGATACTATCAACTGTTAGTGTTTCCTTCCCAAATCCATATGTTAAAGCCCTAATCCCCACTGGGATAGTCTTTGGAGGTGAGTTATTTGGGAGATAATTAATTTAAATGCGGTCATGAGGATGAGACCCCCATGATGGGATTAGTGCCCTTATAAGATGGGGACAGAGATCTTCTCTGTCCAGGAGCAGGCACAGGAAGGGTCATGTGAGCACACAGTGAGGTGACTATCCACAAGCCAGGAAGAGAGGCCTCAGCAAAGACCAGCCATCCTGGTACCTTGACCCTGGGCTTCCAGCCTCTAGCACGGAGAGAAATAAATGTGTTGGTTAAGCTACCACGTCTATGGTATTTTGTTATAATAGCTTGAGCTGACGGCGATGCAAGATGACTTCAATTCTCCTAAACTGAAAAGGCACAGATAGCAGAGAGATAATGAAAGATGATTCCTAAGGGAGTGTTTGGTTTGTTTCTGAACTTACAGAACAATTCCTAGAAAAGAATATTTTCCATCATAATATTGACTATTACAGATTTGAAAAAAAAAAACATTTTGTTCTATAAAGCAATACAATTATAATTTCCTCCAAATCTTCCATCAAACTATCACTTTTTCCTTTTTTACAAATTTGCATAGCTCTCGAGTTTCCTGATAGGTGATGGGCCATTAAGGAGGGCACTTGAAGTAACAAGCACAGGACGCTGTTTGCAACTGATGAATCACTGAATTCTGTCTCTGAAGCTAACAATACAATCTATGTTAATTAAATTGGGCATCTGCCTTCAGTTCAGGTCATGATCCTGGGGTCCTGGGATCGAGCCCCACGTCGGGCTCTCTGCTTGGCCGGAAGCCTATTTCTCCCTCTCCTACTCCCCATGCTTGTGTTCCCTCTCTCACTGTGTCTAACTCTGTCAAATAAATAAACAATAAATAAATAAAATCTTTAAAAAAAAAAAAGAATGGGCCAGGACAGAAGCCAGAAATATGGTTTAACAAGATCCTTGGGTGATTCTGATGTTACTGATCCACTTTGAGAAATATATTGTAGTTGTGTTGGGTCCTATCCCTAGTTTAGAAATCATACACCAAGAACCTATTCTGAGCAAGGTGGGCGAAGGTGATATTCTGAAGTTGGAGAACTTTACTCTGTTTTCAATTAATTTTTTCTCTTTCCAGTCACTTTAGATGGCCTCACTATTGGGTTTCTATGAGGCTGACTTACCAAGCTCTAAGGATTTTTTTTTCATTCTTTTCTCTCTGCTCTCTAGCCAATGTTAAACCTCGAGTGTCATGTCCAAGATGGCAGCCAATTGTCTGATTAGCTATGCATGCCAAGGGGTTATGAGTAACCAATGCTTTAATGTATGATTCTCCTGGGTTTATGTTCATTTTAACAAATGGCTCTAAAAAGTTGGGATGGTCCCTACCAGGGAGAAATCTCTACATTCTAAACTCCTAGATGCACCGGCAGTACAGCAGGGGAGGTAATTTTTGTCTGCTAGCCTCAATTCTCAGTAGGCCTCCTTGTAAAATCAACTTTGTTCCTAAGAATGTACAGGATTTCCTTTGCAGACTTATGTAGAAGTTGAAGAGGACAAGACTGACCACAAAAGGTATAGAGAGTGCCAAGTTCTTGTCTTCCAACTTTGCTGATTTGTGTTGATAGGATCAAATTGGGAAAAAAATTGGCTAACATAACCCAAATCCACCTGACCTTAATATAATACTAACTTGAATCATAAAGCCAGTAGAAAAGTTTGTTGTGGGAAATATCTCTTTCCAGGAGGAGGCTGTTCAACTCATAATGGAGTGACCCAGTATCAGACATAGGAATTTGGAATCAGAAATCACGCCCAGTGGTTCTGTTCTAACCCTCCTGGAGGCCAGATCCACACATCTTGGTGATCTAGCAGAGGAGAGAGTATACAAGGTGGGTGACAAGGGGGCCTAGGATAAATCTGTCCTATTATGAGAAATAGTTCTGGGTTTTAAATCTGGCCCTACTGCTCATTAGCTGTGGGACCTTGGGGAAGTTACATAAACTCTTAGCCTCAGTCTACTATCTGTAAAATAGGAAGAACATTGGTAGTAAACAATCAGTTCATATTTCTATTGCTATCATACTATCAATCTTATTCTTAGCCATCTGGGGAAAAAGTAAGAAAGCTAAATTTGATGTTGGTATAGATCAGCCTCTCTGCTGGGGCAGAAGTAGAAAGGGTGAGAAAATTTTGGTTATACAAGATACAATGATAAATAAGAGAGGCAGATTAAGAACTAATATGGTAGACTTTCCATTTTAGCATTCAGGGCTAAGAATGGGTTCTCCCTTTCTGGAAACTTACGTGTAAATGTCTCTTCCAGATCAGTCCTGCAGAAAACTTGATGAACACTGTCAGGGACACACAGAACATGGCAAAGCTCAGGCACAGGTCGAAGGCTTGAAGGGTCAGGTGGTACTCTTCATAGTGCAGCGGGTCCACACAAGCTGATGGGAAGCTTGCATATGGAAAAGGAAAGGCGACTGCATAACCAAGGTAATTGGTCCCTGCTATCCCTGAAAACGAGTAGAAGCAATATGGGCCAAGGAGAGCAGATTCCAAGGCTACAGCAAAATGAAGTGGACATCCCATCATGCTCAGAATCACAAAGGTGAAACTAGCTTCCCACTGAAAATAAAGCAAAAACAAATCGTCACTTTGGGAACTGAATTCTTCAAAAGCTTTTCAGCAATATGAAGAAAGAAGATGTCAGGTATGAATCTCTTTTAGGCCTTTTGTTTGCCTCTTGAATCTACACTATGGGAGAATAACATATCAGCCAACTGGGCCAAAAATGAAATGAATTCCATTCAACTAACATGTGTTTATTTTGCTTGTATCATGTGTTGACAGCCAGTCTGGGGTGGGAAAAACAAACAGGAGTACACAGAATCCTTGCTTTATCCTAGCACCTTGCTAATCAGGGAGGGCGTGGTCCATGATTCAGCAGCACCGACAACCCCTGAATTTGTTAGAAATGTAGAATCTCACACCTCACCCGGATCTACTGAATCAGACTTTGCATTTTAACCAGATTCCCCAGTGATTCACACGTACATTCAAGTTTGAGCCACGGGAGATCTATGATCAGATCAAGGTTGTCTTTTTATACTATGGGACTACTTGGCTCCATACTATTGAAGTGCAAGATATCATGGACTTTTCATCCTTTTTTAGGGGAGAAGTAACAGAGACATTGGAAGGACATCCCAAACTGAGGAGCTGAGCCTTAAAAAGACATGCTTAAAAACAGAGGAGACCTACGGGTCCATTTATTCAGAATGAAATTCAGGAGCATTAACATCGGTGGTGTCCTCTCCAAATTGGAACACTTAAATATTTACAGTAATCATAGGAACTTGTAGAAAATGTTTGGAGAAGAAATCAGATAAAAATTATCCATTTAACACCCAGTTTACTACTGAAACCCATTATAGTAAGGCATCAATCAGACAGAATTCAATGATAATTGGAAATCACGTTCTCTATGTTCCATCCTGAACTGGTAGAGATTTGACCTTGAAACCCATTCAATCATCCTACTCAATGTCTGTATATTTACCAGGTATCTCTTGGTCCACTCTTTGTGACCCAACAGCAGAAGTATACCAGTTGTGATGGCCTGTGAGAAGAAAATGGAAAAATAACATCCATGATAGAATGTACCTCTGGAAAGAGTTCAATTTGTCTCATGGTTTGACAACTTTATTATGAACTAGAAAGAACAGCAAATGGCTAAATGGATTTATGGCTCTGATCTGCTCCTCATCGGGGATGACAATGAGGCAAGGAAGCCATCAGTGTCATAAAGACATGATTCATACAAGCTCATTTTTTGATTTTCTGTGTTGTCTTTGCCATCGCAATTATAACCTTCATTACTGTTAGGTGTCACTGGTGTAAAAGCCTCGCTTTATAACCCTCTCCATATGTTTTAATTTGATTCATTGTCTATTGTTCATCTTTCTCACAAATTGTTAAAATTACAAATGGGAGGAACCAGAGAGGAAATGTCAAAGAGCCCTGAAAACCCACCCAGCAATGGCATTATCTTTTCTTTTCTGCTTTTCTTTTCTTTCGAGATTCTGCAGCCTCAGCCTGCTGGTGGGATGCAAGTATGTGATTCCTGGTTCTCAAGTAACGAAGTTATAATTAGAGTGAATGCATGGTGAGAACTTAACCCTTCTGGGAGCAGTGGTGTCCACAAGACATTGGTTTTTGTTGTTGTTGTTGTTGTTGTTTTAGTCTCCTTTGAGGGGAAAAAGACCCAAAGTGCAGAATGAAAATAGTTAAAGGAGGGAATGGTGTCACCGGAATTGAGCAATATATAATGAAAAAAAAAATTCTGGGCTCATCTCTGATTCAGCTCTGGGTCTGATGAAGACCTTTGTGGTCCCTGAGCTTGGAAACCGCTTATTTCTGACCCATAAATCATTTGTTCCTGGTCGAGGAAGGCTTTGAGGTTGAGAAAAAACCAGGAAGAGATGTGCCTGAAATGAGATGTAGAATGAGGGCAGGACTAAGACTAGTTATAAATTAGGTTTTTGGCAGAGAAATAAATAAGACTGTATGTATAGTATCAACCAATTTGAGGGGAAAAATCCTTTTGTACCAATACAGTTTTGAGGTATGCTGCTTTCCTAGCTTCTGTGTCCACTCGGTATTTTTTGTGGTGGTGGTGGTGGTTGGTTGTTGATAGTTTTTTTTGTTTTGTTTTTGTTTTGTTTTGTTTTGTTTTGTTTTGCTTTGAGATCCAGCTTTTCATTTTCCTGACATATTTTATTTTGAATGTCTGACTTCGAGAATGGGGGTGGGGGGCGAAGCACACACACGTCCGTGCACACGAAACTTCTCGTGTAGCTACGGCTGAAATTCCAGACGTGGCATCGCCGTCCCATAAAACTCCCGTGGATAAAAACAGAACCATCTGTAGGCAAAGGAGGTTAGCTTGATTCTGCAAGAGGAAAGTTTCCAAGGGACCCTGTGGAGGTTGAGCTTCCATCAGGAGCAGACAAAACGGGGAGCATTAGAAAGAGCCCGAGAGCTGGGCTGCTGAGCCTGGGGCGGGTCTCTGCTCCGGGAGGCGACGCGCTCTCACCCACACGTCACGCCTTGGGGGAGAGCAGCCCTGGACCCAGCAGGAGAAAAGCGAAGGACACACTCCCGCGCTGGGGTAACTCCCAGTCCATAGCCGGCATGGCTAGGTGCCTCGATTCCAGGTTGCCTTAGCTACTTTGGCGTGAACCGTCGCTTTCCTTTCAAAAGTTGAAAAATGCGGCGGGATGGCAATGGCCTGTTATTTCTGTCGTCGCTGCCAGCTTGAGTTTTGCTTTGTTTACACAAAACTTTGAAAAGATCTTTCACGGAGGAGGCTGGTGTATGAATGCCATTCAGTAACTTGTGAAATCCGCCCTGTGGACGGTGGTGGCTCAGGAGCCAACACGCCCATCTTTCCTGGTGCGCACCCCTCCCCCACCCCCACTCAGAGCCAGAGGGCGAGGTGTCCCCTGAGTCACAACCTCCCCTTTCTTGCTTTCTTTTCCTTTTTTTTTTTTTTTTTTTTTAAGACTTGTTTATTGGGCACCTGGGTGGCTTAGCCCTTAAGCATCTGCCTTCCGCTCAGGTCATGATCCCAGGGTTCTGGGATTGAGCCCAGCATCCAGCCCCAGGCTCTTCTGGAAGCCTGCTTTCCCCTCTCCCACTCCCCCCACTTATGTTCCCTCTCTAGCTGTGTCTCTCTCTGTCAAATAAATAAAATAAAATCTTGAGAAGAAAAGATTTATGTATTTATTTGAGAGAAAGGGAGAGTGCCCAAGCACACATACATGTGAGCGGGGTGGGCGGTGGACAGAGGGAGAGAGAGTCTCCAGCAGACACCCCTGCTGAGCGCAGAGCCTGGGATGCTGGGCTCCATGTCACCACCCTGAGATGGTGACCTGAGCTAGCACCAAGAGTGGGACACTCATTGACTGAGCCACCCAGTCACCCTCTTTTTTTTTTTCTTTAAACCTTATACTTAGGGAGAGGGAAAAGAAGGTAAAAGGAAGAGTTTTGAGGGTACGGAAGAGAAGTCAAGTGGGAAAAGGAAATGGGAGAGGTGGTGTCTGAGAGGCAAGCGCTGGGTCCAGTGGGGCAGTCAGGTTTCAGGAAGGACCAGGAGGAGGTGCTTGGGGAATATGGGCCTGGCCAGAAGGCCCAGGCCCGCACTCTCCACCCTCCGCTCTTTCTGACAGGCTAGCTTTCTGCTCCACAGGGCAGTTTCCTGGGACTAGACTTGGGTTTTGTAAGAGTAGCTGCTAACACTGTAATTGCATGCTAATTGTGAGCCCTCCCACTGCACCTTTAAATCGCCCACGTAAAGGACGCAGTTCCCAGAAGGGGATGAATGGAAGGAAGTGGGGAGCAGTCACAATGGAAATAGAAACTTTTAGGGGAATCATTTTAATAGGCGCTAATTTATTCACGTACAAACATCTATTGTGGGTCTACTGTGAACAAGGGATGTGATAGGCACTCTGCCGACAGCATCATAACGGTTAACATTTATGGAGCGCTTACTGTATGCCAAGCATGACACTAAACACTTTACATGTGTTAACTCATTTAATCCTTATTATGATGGAGATCTCCTACTTTTTAAGTGAGCCACAGAGAGGCAAATCAGATGAGCAAGCTCACCAAGTAAGCACAGTGGTCCCAGCTTTCATTGGAATTTACAGTCCAGATGTGAAAGTGATGAGAAGAATGTCCACCTATTGAGGCAAGAAAGAGTGAGTGCTTTCTGTGTGAGAAGAGCCCAGTGATAAGATACCACTTCCGGGGGGAAAGATTGCGGATGAAAGCATTCTCCCCATGGGGGAAACAGGAGCTGAAGCAGGTTTGAAGGATGGATGTGATTTCAGCAGAGATGCCGGGGGGAGGACAGCCTGAGTAACAGGCGCAAAGGTGGAAACACAGCAGGCAGGCTTGGCAGACAGTGAAACAGGCTCCCCGATGTGGGACAGGGCTGGTTCTGGGCACAAAACCAGTAGGAAATCAGGCTTGAAAGCCACGTGGGGCCAGGTTGAAAAGGGCCTGGAAATTCAGGCTGACATATCTGAACTTTGTTTGGACAATGAAGCTACACTGAAGGTTCTTGAAGAAAACTCCTTCTTCAAAGGAGTCGAACTGATGCAGTAAAGATTTAGAAAGGTGAGTCTATGGTCACGTGCATGTTAGGTCCGGATGCAGGGAGGCCTAGGTGTCTCTGTAGGAACTTGGTCTTCAGACTTGAGATGAATTTTTTTCTTTACTATTATTTTTTCAAGACTTCACCTTTTTTTTTTTTTTTAAGATTTTATTTATTTATTTGAGAGAGAGGCAGTGAGAGAGCATGAGCGAGGAGAAGGTCAGAGGGAGAAACAGACTCCCCGTGGAGCTGGGAGCCTGATGCAGGACTCGATCCCGGGTCTCCGGGATCATGACCTGAGCCGAAGGCAGTCGTCCAGCCAACTGAGCCACTCAGGTGTCCCAAGACTTCACCTTTTTAAAGTAATATCTACACCCAACATGGGGCTCAAACCCACAACCCCGAGATTAAGAGTCACACACTCCACTGACTGAGCCAGCCAGGCGCCCCCGACCCAAACTTTCTTTTGTAAACCTCTATCCATAGCAAGAAATATATTTTGTATCATGCCCAAGCCATAAATATATTATGTATGATACACTCTGGTTCTATTCTATTCTATTCTATTCTATCCTATCCATGTTTTATAAATGCTTCTAGCTACCCAATAGATTGATTTTAGAACTCATTAATGAATGGGTTCCCACAGTTTGGCTATTGAAGTTATCTAGGCACAAAACCTGGGTGGGGTGGGAAGTGATAAGGAGTTGAGTGGGAAGTGGAGCACAGTGAGAATGAGAGGAAAGCATGCATAGGGATATGCTTTACAGGAAAAATAAAAGTTAGCTGGCAATGGACTGGATGCAGCGGGGTAGAAGTGGGGCTGAGGGTAGGTTGGTTTAGGGCACTGTTGCTCAGAGCACAGTCCTAGGACCAGCAGAGTCGGCATCCTTTGGAAACTTCGGAGATAGGCAGAGTCTCTGGCCCCAGCCCAGATTTACTGAACCAGAGTATACATTTTAACCAGATCCCCAGTGTGATTCCTATGGGCATTACGGTTTGAGAAGCACTAGTTAAACTGGAGGGAAAGATTGAACTGAAAGTCACTCTAGGATTTGAAATTGGGGTCAGAGCCTGGAAAGTCAGGAGAAAAAATCATTGCTTATGGTGGTGAGATGATTTTGGGGGGACAAGCTAAGCTTAAAGAAGCCTAGGACATCTAGGGGTGCCTGGGTGGCTCAGTCCGTTAAGCGTCTGCCTTCCGCTCAGGTCATGATCTCGGGATCCTGGGATCCAGCCCCGTGTCACACTCCCTACTCAGCAGGGAGTCTGCTTCTCCCTCTCCCTCTACCCCCCATCTCTCTCTTTCAGGTAAATAAATAAAAACGTTTAGGGCGCCTGGGTGGCTCAGTGGGTAAGGCCTCTGCCTTCGGCTCAGGTCATGATCCCAGGGTCCTGGGATTGAGCCCCGCATCGGGCTCTCTGCTCAGCCTGCTTCCTCCTCTCTCTCTCTCTGCCTGCCTCTCTGCCTACTTGTAATCTCTGCCTGTCAAATAAATAAATAAATAAATAAATCTTTAAAAAAAATAATAAAAATGTTTAAAAATAATAATTAAAAAAAAAAAGAAGTTTAGGCTATCCAAGTGGAAAACTGGCCATCAGGTGTCTGACAATCACAAGACTGTTGAAGCTGTAAGAAGCTTGAGTGATGGTGAAATCCAGTCCGTCCTCTGACAGAGGAGGACACTGGGGCCCTTCTCCCAAGTCCCCGTCTCCAGGCAGGATTCTGGGTGCAGCACAGCTGCCTGCCACTAAGTCACTAGAGCTGCCAAGCCACGTTCTCCAGGATTCAAGTAGAGCTCAGTCCTTAAGGCACTGTGTCTCCTGGCTCCATACTTGCTAGCAGCCGATGACTTTAAATCACCTTGCTCAGAAATCATAGGAAATCTGCTTATCATGTGGCTGTCAGAGGAGAGCTTGGAGAGTCTGAGGACCAGTATTTGTGAAGAATTTAGAAAGTCTGGGATGAAAGCATTGAACAAATACAAAATACTGCAACATTTGTAAAAATCTATCTTTTGTAAGCCTCAAAAGAGATAGGGAGTCTCTTGCGAAAGGAAATAGCAGTATGATTGAAGTGTGCAATTTGTTTTTCCACCAGAGGAAGATTCACGCTGCAGGTAAGTTAAGAAGTGACTGGTAGGGACGCCTGGGTGGCTCAGCTGGTTAAGCGTCCGACTCTTGATTTTAGGCTCAAGTCATGATCTCAGGGCTGTGAGGTGGAACCCCACATTGGCCTTGAGCTCAGCGGGGAGTCTGCTTGGGATTCTCTCTCTCCTCCCTCTGCCCTGCCCTCCACGTCCTCTCTCTCTCTCTCTCTCTCTCCCTCTCTCAAACAAATAGATCTTTAAAAACAGAACAAACAAACAAACAAAAGTGACCAGTAAAGAAGGTTGTGGAATGAGTCAGAGACCTTTGAAGTTGACCCTGATCAGATGGAGCTGTGACTTGCTAGGAAACTCACTAGGAAAAGAAAAAAATCACATTGTTCCAAGCTTAGACATCATTGAAAGAGTGAGCATTCTTACTCCATGCTGTCAATCTCAAAATCAAATAGCCATCAACTATCTGTGTGCTGGACACAGATCTTGTCATTTCTCTGGGTCTGGCCGATAGAACAGATATTGGTGTAGAACATACCTATATTCAATATTTTTTTCTCCTAATTAAATCTCAGTCTCTGTTGAATGTTCTATGATAGACAGCAGGGACAGACATAGAATTTAGAAAAAGGGATACAGAGTTGGACTCTAATTGTGGTTTTGTTTAACTTTGGGTCAGTTCTGAAGTCAGAGTTAAAAAAATTAATAGAATAGAATAATATTGGACTTCATTTCACACAGAAGGCTAAATATTGTTTTGTGAAACTTTGTTATAAAGATTTAGTTATATGTATTTATCAAAACCTATCTATTTACCTAGAGAGAATTATAGAAATGTATTTATGTACATTCTAGGTCCTGATGTAAAAGGTTTTCCTTGCTCTGGGTCATCAATGGAAAGTGTGGCAGGTGCTTGGATAAATGTAACTGTCATCTTTGCATTCCAGTAGATTTTTTTTTTTAAGGTTTTAGCTAATTATTTGACAGAGACACAGGGAGAGAGGGAACAGAAGCAGGGGGAGTGGGAGAGGGAGAAGTAGGCTTCCTGCAGAGCAGGGAGCCCGATGCAGGACTTGATCCCAGGACCCTGGGATCATGACCTGAGCTGAAGGCAGACGCTTAATGACTGAGCCACCCGGGCATCCCTCCAGTAGATGTTTAATAACTATTTCTTTGAATGAATGTATGGCTTCAGGCAGGAGATGGGGAAAAGAGCAGATGGGGAAGACTGGGGAGGTAGATGTAAAAGAATGTATTAGGAAAGAAAAAAAAAACCACCATCCCACGCTTTCCTCGTTCATTTCCACACTCCCACCATTCTGCTTTCTCCATCTACTCACCATCCTTGAACGCCACTAGATGGAATTTTTAAAAAACTGAGACCTTTTGTTTGTTTCTTTTACCATTGCAACTCAAGCATGCAGGAGGCTGTCAATACATATTTATTTAATAAATAGATAAAAATGATATGTTCTAGGGTCTTACTTTTAGGTGATATCCCAGTTAAAGTTGGATTTTTTTTTTTTTAGACTTAAAAGGTTGCCTTTCTCAAGAATGGCTATGTTTAGGGGCACCTAGGTGAATCAGTTGGTTAACCGTCTGCCTTCGGCTCAGGTCATAATCCCAGGGTCCTGGGATCGAGCCCCACCTAGGACTCCCTGCTTGGCAGGGAGCCTGCTTCTCCCTCTATCTCTGACTGCTGTTCCCCCTGCTTGTGCTCTCTCTGTGTGTCAAATAAATAAATAAAATCTTTAAAAAAGAAAAAAGAATGGCTACATTTTAGTAGGAAACTAAAGATCAAAGGCTCTAAAGTCAAAATTTTCTAGTCTCTGATGGTGAATGTCAGGCATCACAAGAAACAATGAGAGAAGAATTTGTGGCAAGGCTCTGTAACTCCTCTTGAACCATACCACCATGGAAGACATCTATTTGCAAGGCTAGATGTGTTCATTTCTTTGACCCAGAGAGCTGGGGTAGCAGAACAACCCTTCATTGGTGCAGTCATTGTACTTGCACTCGGCCCGTGTACCCTTTCCTAATGAACTGCGATGCTGGAGAGGTACCTCACCCAACTTCTTGAATGACTTTCAGTTCAAACAGTTGCTCACAGGGACAACTGTGGGAAAACTAAGATTTGGGGCTTGCAAATTGTGGATCAGGTCGACACATCTCAGTGTTTCTAGGGAAAGCATTAGTCTGAAAATTATTTTACTTTGTTCTCCATTTTTACATGTTTTTGTGGTTCACATTTTTTTCTAAATTCAAGGTTTACGGGGAGATATTCCAGTTTCTCAGAATACCAAGGTGAGAAGATTAAAATAACTTTTTAAGAATTTCTTGAACAGCATTTCATTATAGTACACATGATGGTATATATGATAAAATGATATCAAGAAAGATTCTACATTTGAGAGGCAACAAATGGAAATCAACGTTCTACGGTAAATTCTAATTTTGTGTTGATTTTGGACTTCTCTGTATTGTTGGAAAACATGTTATTCTTTTTCTTCTTTCCCTCCCTTCTTTCTTCCTTCTCCCAATATATGTAATAAAATATTTTCCTACCAAAGCTCCATTCCAGATGGGGCAAGCAATCCAGACACTCCATCCCGTGAACCAAAGCTTGTAAGAAAAGACAGGGAAGAAAGCGATAACTCCAGAGAATACACTGAGAGCCCCCAGGGAAATGAGAATTCGGCCAGCAGCCTGGTGTAGGCTCTGCATTTTCCTCTGTGACTTGGTCCTCGATCTCAAAGATGTTTTGTTACCAAAACATGAGGGTATGTGAAGCCTCAGTAAACAGAAGTTTCTTAGAGACAGTAGCCATGACACATGTGGACTGTTGATCTACTTGGAAACAAGCTTCTGTTTGTTTCACCAAAGATAATAACATGTAATGAAATAATCCTTGACATAAATTTGGTACAATAAATTCTAATACTAGTTTACTAAGAGAGTGAGTGAGAAAGAGAGAGAGAAATCATTCCTTGTTTTGGATTACCGCCTCCATTCCCTTCATTCTGCCCTGTGGTGGGGAGTGCCCACTTCCTGGCGTAATCAGATTCAAAGCCTTGCTGACTGAGCTAATTGTTTCTCAACCCAACCTGCCTGGTGGTTGCAGCATAAAGCCAACATCCTTTGTGCACAATAGATTCACATTCCCAGCAAAATTTCCCACAAAACAAAGTAAAAAAAAGCACTCTGATCACTTTTCATTACATTTAATTTAGATGATTTAGAGCAAAAACAAGATCTCTTCCCATCTTTCAAAGTTCAACTCTACTACAATTATTTTTGAATTTTTGGTACAAATTTTTCACATGGTTTCATTCCCAAAGTGGCATAGGCTTCATTATGGAGTTCTGTCTTGTTTTCATGAAACCAGGTTTACCTTATGTTACTATTAATTCAATCATCAAGTAGAGGACAAAGATGGAAGTGTATGCAGTTGTAAAATAAACTTTGAGGAGTAATTTATTAGTTGAATAAAATACAGATCTATAATCATTCTTGAATTATAATTCGAATTTTAGATGTTGGGCCTTATGTACATTTAAGCAACTGTAAAAGTTGATTTCTTAATTTCTCACACATTCGAGAAAGTGGTACGTATTTGCTTTCGACTCTCAGGACATGTTTTTCTGCACTAACACAGTATCTTGAGAACACAGACCACTTTCTGAAGAAATCTGAATAATTTTCCTATTCAACATTAATGGCTATTCCCTTCAATGAGATGATGAAAACTAATTTTACAGATGGAAATGCAGTGGTTTAGAGCATGGATTTTGGCACGAGACAGAGCTAGGATCCATTATCTGCCAGGTACGTGACCTCGGACAAGGGCAAGTTACTTAGCTTTCTAGGTCTGTTTCTTTATATGGGAATAAACTTAGTCTTTATCTCACCAGGTGGTGATTGAGAAAAGTAAATGAGGCAATACATGTGAAATGCTTAGGATCCAGCTCTGCATCAAGGTCCTTTGCCTATTGTTACACGGGGCGGGCCATCTTTGGATTTCTTTCAGCATGGGTCCGGGCACTGTTGCTTTTAGGCATTATCCTATCATCTTACTGCATCGTATGCCGCTCCCAAAGGACTCTTCCCTGTTCAGTGAGGAGGGAAGCTGCTCTCGGATTCTCTGCTTTTTTTTTTTTTTTCCTTTCTGTCTTTCTGCCTTTGATAGCCATTCCACCGTGGGACCCCGATTTTGCAGCCATTGCTTTCCTGGATGTACAGGACCCAGGAAAGCAGCTCAGGCTTTCTGCTCTAGTTGTGATTTCCCATCTCCTCTTGACACCACAGGAGTATATTTTCTCTCTCTTTCTTCCTCATGCCACTACGTCAGTCCCACAAGGATAGATGCCTTCCAAGCCTCATGCATCCCCTCAATGTGTAAGATGTTCCCAACCCCTAGACCTGTGTCAGGCTCGGTGTAGATACTTAATACACATTTGCTAAATTAATGAATGACTGCTTTAGACCTTCCAGCTGGGCACTTGTGCCCACCTCCCCCCCACCTCCACTGAGCTATGAGTCCACCACACCACTGTGTGCCAGTGCTCGTGTGTTCCCCTGTGACAGAGGGAAGGGGTCTGGGCTGAAGAAAGACTTGTTTGTGTTAGTATTTGGTTTGGGCTGTTTTGACTTTTTCCTTTACTTTTTATCTCAAGGTTATAGCTACGTGACATGTCAATATACTGTGGGTCAGATCACTCTCCCCTGTTTGCATGTTTGGAAAATAAAGACTGTTGAAATACTCATGTTAAACAGTACAAAGATGGCAAACAAAGAGATATTTTGTGCTTTAATCTGAGGGGGCCTTTCTGGTGTTTGTAACCCTGACAGGCTAACCCTGACACCACCAGGGGACTCACAAACCGGAGTGTACTCATGACTAGATGCGTCCCTGCCCCTTAATGGGACAAGGAGAAGGGACAGAGGTAGATTAGGGAATTCTCACTGAGTGTTTTCCCAGCCGCCTCACGCGGGAATCTATCCACTCTAACTTCCTCAAAGCATAGAGACTTTCAGGGAGGGCAGCTACCGGAAAAGAAGAGAAAGTCTAATTCTGCCTCTGACTGGGGCTTCCTCTCAGCTCAACCATGTCTTCTGTGTTCCCAGTGTCTGCAGCCAGCAAAGCTCACAGGGTCCCTGCCCCCTTTTGCCCCCGCTCTAGGGCCCCTGCCTTCCCTTTGGCACCTCTGGAAGGTATGTCTGCCACTCTCCGTGAAGGTGGTGGAGTCAAGGTCTTTGCTGGCTGCTTTGCAGAGCCTGCCTTTTGTCTTACCCAAAGAGGTCCAGCAATCTTTCCTCAAGAAAGAATGGCAGAAGTTGCACCAAACTCTTCAATCCAGCTCTGTCACTAAAAAAGAGAAGGAAGGAAGGAAGGAAAGAAAGAAAGAAAAAAAAAAGAAGCAAAGAGAAAAGAAATATAATCTAGACCCCCCCCACTCTCCCCCCAAAAAAGAGGTGGGATAAGTCAGTGAGGCTGACTGAGGGAGAAAAGCTGATTTGGACACTCTTTACCTCTTCAGATAAGTTCCTTTACATGTGAGCCCTGGAAATAGCTCTGCAGGTGCTAGAGTCTTAGTTTGTTTTTTTTTTTTTAAGTAGGTTTCAAAGTTCCAGAAGGGGTCTGCTTTTGCCAAGACGAAAAAGGATGGAGCTCTAAGCAAGAGATGAAATGAAAATGCTTTATCGTCCCAGCAGTTTCCGGTGACTCTCTTCATTTGTTTACATAGTAGAGACGGAGCTCCTGCAGCAGAACGAGCATGAACTTTGACACCAGAGAAACCTGGGTATAAGACTAAAGATTCCACCTAAGATAGACCAAAGGAATGCAAAATTAGAATATTAACACCCTGCTAAGCCCGTGCGGTAACCTACTCAAACACAACGGAAAATGAGACCTCTACAATGGAGAATGCGGCAGCCACCACTTGAACCAAGTGATCAGACTTGATATCACCAACACCAGAACAAAGAGACAGCACTGCCTCCTCATACAAGGGAAGCACGCCCCATCACATGCATAGTGTTTTTGGCAAACACGTGTAGCCTGAATCTAGTCACAAAGAAACAATCAGACAAATACAGGTTACAGGGACATTTAAAAAGTGGTAGCCTGCGCTCTTCAAAAATTGTCCATGTCACGAATGATAATAAAATATTGCAGAGACATTAGGGGCTTTCTGGGACACCTGGGTGGCTCAGTGGGTGGATCGTCCCACTCTTCATTTCAGCTCAGGTCACGATCTCAGGGCTGGGGGATCGAGCTGCACATGGGGCTGTGGGCTCAGCGCAGAGTCTGCTGGGGAGTCGCTCTCTCTCTCTCTCTCCCTCCCTCTGCCCCTCTACCTGTTCTCCCTAAATAAATAAAGACTTTAACAAATAATAAAATAAAGTATGCATTTTTAAAAAATTAGATAATAGTGTATCAATGATGAGTACCTTGGGAGTAAGAACGACATGACCGTTATCTAAGAGAAGGTCCTATTGGTGAAACTAGTTAGATTAGTGTTCTTTATGCTTTTTTCAAATTTTCTACAGGTCTGAAAATTTTAAACTAAAATGTGAGAGAACAAAAGGCAAAACAATAGCTTTGTGAACTGCATAAAATGAAAGGCCTAATTTTTACACAGACATACAGCTCCGCCAGCTCCATGACCCCCGAGAATATTGACACCTGTGGGTCACAGGTGTAAAGAGTGTAGGGAAAAGCTGCTCTGTCACCCCCTTTATGGTGCCGGTCTTCCTCAAATAGGGACGAGGCAACAGGTATGTTGGACTATGCTGTGAAGATGAACCCCTTTTGCAGACACAACGATGTGTATCGCTTATACGCTCTTGTCTTTCCAGCTCTTCCAGTTTCTTCACTGGATTAAAAACCTTTCTAACGCTCCTTCATATTGCCCATTTCCTCCCGCTTTTTTTTTTTTAAGATTTTATTTATTTATTTGACAGACAGAGATCACAAGTAGGCAAAGAGTCAGGCGGAGAGAGAGGAGGAAGCAGGCTCCCTGTGGACCAGAGAGGCTGATGCGGGGCTCGATCCCAGGACCCTGAGATCATGACCTGAGCCGAAGGCAGAGGCTTTAACCCACTGAGCCACCCAGGCACCCCTCCTTCTGCTTTTTACTAGCCGTTCGACTTCAACTTTGAGTGACTCCTCTCTTCTCATAATGGCTTGGGGTTTAAGGAGAGCAAAGTTCAATTTTTATCCTCCCTAACTGGAAATTGTCAAATTTAGAGCCTTCCAATCTGCAAGATGTTTGGACCCAAATAGAGATTTGTGCATCAACTTGTACTTACCTAGTTTAGATGCTATCTGCTTTTTGTATATCTGACCCTCGGATGTGTTTTGAAATCATCTGGAATTTATACGAATTATCCCATGTTTTTGTAGAGCAAAACAACTTCAGTGTGTCACCGGCAAAGGCATGCATCTCGCTGTCCATTTGCTCTCCCAAGCCCTGCAGCTGCGAGGAAATGCTCTTACTGACAGACTTGACCTCACCAGGCAGCCTCCCACAGGCTACTGTGGAGATTGTCTGTCTTTTGGAAAGGCGGCTCCTATCTGGTTTAATGACGGAGATAGAGGAGCTACAGAGAGAAGCGAGATTGTGACAGCAGCTATGACTGATGGGTGCTCTGGCCACCAGGGAGCAGAGGGAAGAAACTAAGAAAACAGGAAGAGAGAAACAGTGGGGGTGTCTGGGGAAGAGAGGTGGAGAGAAGACGGAGAGGAAAGAAGGACAACAAGAGAGGAGTCAGAACATTGAAGAAAACATTCCTGAAGCCAAAAACAGCTTCTTGCGTCACTCACAGATCCAAAGCCTGGGTCTGGACAGAGTTGATTCCGGGACAGAGGAGCAATGGAAGAAGCCATGGGCCATTCATGTACATTTTACAAAAGATAGTTGTGGAGCGGACAAAAGGGAAATAAATAGAGGGAAAAGGCAAACAACAACAACAAAACGGGATGAGAAAGAAGGAATTCCAAGTATCTTGATATGGTCTCAGGTTATGCTTGTTTTTAAGTTGCTTTTAGGGGCAAAGCTTTAAATCCTCTGCAACAGGAAATGTATGTTCCTTCATTTCATTCCTTCTCTCAGCATTTTTTAAAAAGGAAAGAACCAAACTATTCAGCGAGAAACTAAATACAATTTTGGATCCAATTATATCCATGTAAAAGGCACCAGAGAGGCAGGAATGGTGAGGATGGGTTCACTGAAGTCCCCTACAGCTGTCATTATTTCTTCTATTTTCCAGATGACAAAGCTGAGGTTCTAAGGTGGTAAATAATGAAGGTGAACACAGATAATCAGAGTCAAATCCTGGTTTTGAACTTACTACTGCTTGACTCCGAAGTCTGTAATTTTTGTTGTCCAGATCAGGAAACACGTGCACTACACCTTTTAAAACCTATATGCATAGATGAAAAGTGATCCGTGATGTATACCAAATAGGGCTGTCCTCCAACCCAGGACATAGTAGAGGATGACGCTGTGTGCACAAAAAGGAGACATTTTTTAGAACTGTTAATTCTACTCCCAGTTATATATATAGAGAGAGACAGAGAGACATTCCTCGCCCTTTCTTTTTATAAAATCAGGACAAAGGGGAGAGCCACAACCAAAGTTTCATTCCTATGTATTGAAGTCAAAATCTGGACTTTCTAGCCAGTGCATTGCTGATCTAGTTGTCCATTTCTCAGAGCTCCGTGTGTGTGCTCTTGGCCTTCACGCAGAGATGGACTGTGCTGTTGTTCCATGTACTGTTCTCGAATGGCTGGCCGAGGGGGCACAGGCTAAGCCAAAGGAGTAAGATGAGGAGTCGTGTAATGCAGTAGGAAGAGACCACGGCTGTGCGACCTTGAATAAATCAAAACCTCTTATAATCTGGTGTCCTTCTCAGCAACATGTGGAGGTTAGAAGAGATAATTTCTCAGATTCCTTCCATATCTCAGATTCCGTGACTTGAAATAAATCCCCAAGGAGCTAAAGTGCCTGCCGGGCCAAAATGCCTGTTCCCCCAGAAGCCTTTATCAGCAAAAATGTTATCTTCTTGAGGACTGGGAACCGCCAACCGGATCCACCTCTGGTGGGTATAAGCAATGGAAACAAAACCAGCGGGGCGCATGGTCTCTTGACCAACCGGATTCCTGTGGGAGAGATTTCCTGGAGAGTTCCTCTGCAGAGGCCTCCCTGGGCCCTCACAGCACACACACAGGCAGCCAGGAGGCCAACACTCACCAGTTTCATAATTAACAGCCTCTGAGTAACAAATCAGGGATCTCGGCCCAGCTCTGGTGACGGTGTCATAAAATAATTAAAACTTGTCAACCAACACAGCAGAGGCCTGAAAGGGCAAGGGCTGAAGGAGCATAGGGCCAAATCTCTCTTCTTCCTAGCTCCTTGAAAAGGGATGCAGAGCTGGGAGGAACTGGTAACATCTGAAGTCATGGAGTCTGGTGTAGGGGGCTTGTGAGGTGAGAATTCGGTGAGAATTGGCTGTGGCCGAACTCGAACACCAGGCCCCGTCCATGGGCTGAGGGTTAACCTCACTCTCACTACATCAGCCTTTTATTTTTCTTTTCTTTGAGAGAGAAAGAGCAAGCAAGGGAGGAGGGGTGGGAGCAGAGGGAGAGGGAAAGAGACTCATTTAAGGCTCCACGCCAGGTGTGGAAGGCCAGCTGGGGCTCCGTCTCATGACTGGGAGGTCAGGACCTGAGCCAAAATCAAGAGTCAGACGCTTAACCAACTAGCCACCCAGGCGCCCCTCTAAATCAACTTCTGATGAGCCAGGAAACCAAGTCCTTACTCTATTTTCCAAGCAATGGTTAAAAGATCAGGAACCTCAGTTTTCTGTGTATTTGTAACACGGGAAAGCAAGTTGAGCTAAAAATGGTACAACGGTTGCTTCGCTCCCTCAGTTAATCCTGGTCTCTGCTCAAAAAGCCCCTCGTCACAGACCTTGTTCATCAACCTATCCCCCTCCCTCTACTGACCTTACTCATTACCGCCTGACTTCATTTTTCATCACTCTGGGCTCATCTGTTTTCTGTGTGTCTTCCCAACGAGAGAGAAAGCTCCGTGAAGGTAAGGACTTTGTTTGGCTCACTGCTCCATTCCAGAGCCCGGAACAACATCTGGCCCATAGTAGATGCTTAGTGGGTATTGAAGAATGAGTGAAACTGCTTATCACTCTTACTAGTTTCTCTAGACCCTTTTGCTGACAAAGCTAGCTCCTTGGGTCTTCACTTAAAAACATCTAATGTCTCGGTCCCTTAAATCTCTCCATCCCCTCTCCACGCAAATCCACACAGGAACACAAAGGAAATCTTCCACATTCGCTCACTCAGCTGCGAGACTGCACTGTAAATCCGTGTGCATTGAATGTGAATCCATGGGAGAGGCGATCCCGTGCTGGCATTATTTTGGCCTTGCTATACCAGCATGTGACCTACTGCCCCATGACTCTGTGCTAAATAGAGGAAGACGCAAGGTCACAGACCAACCTCGTGAGTCTAGGGAGAACTTCCGCCTCGGGGAGAAAGCTCTAAGGGTGATGCTGACTTTTAAAGCAGCTCATGCTCACTGGTGATCTAATTGGGTGGTTTTTATATATCTGTATATTCAAGGTTTTATCTACTTCTTCCTCTGACTTCTTTTCATAGATAATAAGTATTTTCCCCTAACTCTGTAGGAAAAGGATAGCAAAGATATTCAAATTTTTATTCACAAGGGACACCTGGGTGGCTCAGTCAGTTAAGCAGCTGCCTTCAGCTCAGGTCATGATCCCTGGGTCCTGGGGCCAAGTGCTGCATACAGGCTCCCTGCTCAGCAGGGAGTCTGCTTTTCCCTCTGCCCCTCCCCCTTGCGCGCGCGCGCGCGCTCTCTCTCTCTCTCTCTCTCTCTTTCTCTCTCTCTCTCAAATAAATAAAACCTTTAAAAATTTTTTAAAAATAACAAAATAAAAATTTTATTCAAGGGAATTTGATTATACAAATGCTCCACACAGATGATATTGTGATCTTTTCTGAGATAGGACAACTGACAAACTAAGGTCATCCTTCTGATATAAGGGGCTGGGTTGCTAGAATAAACATTGCCTACTTTTACCAGATGATGGTATCGTTTTTGTGTACAAAGGCCCACACTTTCCTCTATCTTTTCAACAACGCAGATATCCTGCCCTGGTTTTTATTTATTTATATATTTATTTTAAAGGGGGGAGGGGAGAAAAGGACATTTCCTGGTACTTTCCCTTCTCCTTGTCCCAGTACGTAAGCTTTTCTGCTCCTTTCTCTTGGTCCACCCAAAGCTAATTGACATTAAAGATAAAAAAAAGCTAGGCTCCTAGGCCAGCCTCCTGGATCCAATGGACAAGTTCACTAAAAAGCATATGGGGCAACGAGAATGAAAAGTACATAGCAACGACCGGACTGGACAACCGCGGAATGGAACTGGACCTGAGCGATCAGCCAGTCCACGCCTGTCGCTTTGCAGACGAATTCCAGCTTGAAACACCAAAACAAAGAGCCTTCGAGCTGCAACCTTCACTTACAGTTTCGCAAGCCCTCTGTGACCCGACGATCTTTCTGCTATATCTACGCTTAGCACTAGGTGTTGCTCTACTGCTATTTCTAGACCCGATTTCTTTGCTACACAACAGAAGCCCAGCCTCCTAATTTGAGTTCCCTTCTGCAAATGCTGGTTTTAAGACGATCGCCTGCTAGTATTTGCTCTGTTTCATGGAAGCGGTTTCATTTAAACGGCTCAGGTGTGGCCTACGGAACAGAATCCACAGAAACAGCTGCTTCGGAAAGAAGGGATCAATAGGTGCCAGGGAAAGGTGACTCCAAAGTCAACTTTTTAAAATTGTCCTATTTCAAATATTTACTTAAACCCTGTTTTTATATTATGTGCAATGCAAGGGGAATGACATTGTTGCTGTGTGTTTCCTGGAACTGACTGTCTGCTACAAGGCCACAGATAAAGTTTGTTTATAGAAAAACAAAATATGAAAAAAAAAAAAAAGTTCAGCACTGTTCTATTTGGGGTTTAATACTCCCACACACACACCGAGGGGGAGAAAGGACACTTTCTAGAACCTTTCTTTCCCGTGGCAGCAGAGCACAGGAATGCTTTAATCCCCTCTAGTGACAGATGCATCATTACTTAGATTAGTTCGGTTGTTCGTTTGAGGGGTACAGGTTCGTTTGATACCACAGGGAAAAACAGGTCCTGCTTGAAGAACTTCACTGTTTAGGAAGAGGGCAAATTTTCGATCCCCCTTTAAGTTTTAAAGGGAATGAAGTTCAGCTATTAAATATGGATTTTTAACATCATTACTCAGTGCTTTCAACTTGGGTAAATTTTTTAAAAAGATTTTATTTATTTATTTTAGAAAGAGAGATAGAGAGAGAGTGCATGGGAGCAGGGGGAAGGGCAGAGGAGGAGGAAGAGAGAATCTGCAGCAGACTCCGCACTGAGTGCAGAGCCCTACTCAGGGTGGATCCCACAACAGCAAGATCGGAGTTTAAAATCATCACGCATGTAACAAAACAATGTCTAGCGCATTGTTGCTAAACATGTTATTATTTTCAGTTTTGGTTATTTACCAATAACTATTTGTAAGACCAGTAATCAGGCAATGATGCTAATAACAGTCCTACATTTTTAGCAGGAAGGAAAATGGAAGAAGGAAGCCAGGGTGGAAGCATCCTAATCTCATTACCAAGCTTAGTGTAGAGGGAGAGTATATACAAAGTTAGCTACTAGGAGCCAGAGAACTGAAGTTTCTCTTCAGTCTAGTTCTAAAGAGAGGGTTCCTTCCAATTTTTATAGTTCAGGCCTTAGGCTGGAAAAACCAAGTACTTGGCTGAAGCTT